>BMAW01076847.1:0-29632 GCA_019974015.1 Nephila pilipes | reverse complement strand
GTTTCAAAAAATAGCCCATTTCCTTACTTAGAACAACTACTGAAACTTACCTCTTCAGAAAGAGTCAATATCTCAGTCCTCCTTCTAGGGTTGCGGGAATCAATTTGCTATCCTTTTCAAAATTAATGGTACATTCCATGTATATGCAAGCAGCATTCCAAAGTATATATGTCTCAAGCTTTGTTTTGTTCTTGTAAATCAGTCGATCTTGTTTGTGTTAGCAATGGATCTCTTCAAATGCACACTGATAATTAAAAAACTTTTTTCATAGGCGGTAAGAGTTCGTATTTTTCAGACAATTCAAAGAAATTTATAGGTAAACTCTGCAAAACATTTTATGTAAGCTACAATGAGTAGCCACCTAATAGTAGCGAATAATTTATATGCAGAGAGCCTTAGTTGGAATTTATTCCTCGTTCTCCAAATCTTGAGGGCTAGGAATAGAGAATAAAATCATTTAAACCTTCATTAAAAGAAGAGTTATTAATTCAATTAACCATATTTGAGGAATTTTTTTGGCTGTAATAACAGAAATAGCCTTCAATAGCAATCTGTGGTATCTATATCAACCGATCCTAATGATTTGAATGCGTTAACGCCTGGAAATTCTCTTTTGTTAGGTCGCCCACACTCTCAAAGATGTCGGGGCCTGGTGCAGCGCCATGCAGCCTGGCAGTACGGGCGCGGCGGCGTCACGGCGTGCGCGGCGGGCGGCGGGTAAGCGGCATGGGCGTGGTAAATGGCTTTTGCGGTATTTACGTATGTGCGTACGCGTTTTTTTGCGCTACGTGCCGTTCTTTTGCGCTTTTGCATGCGCCATGCGTACGCAAAGCGTACGGCGCTGTGCGGTTTGCTGGCGGCAAAGCGCAGCCGCTAAGCGTACGCGGTAAAGGTGCCAGTGCATGCGCCTGCCGCAGCGTTTATGCGCGTGGCTGCTGCCGTGCAGGCCGTGAAGTGCGCCAGCCGCCAGCGCTGGTTACGCGCGCGCTTACGGCGATGATGCTTTGCAAAAGCGGCGCTTTACGGCTGGTAGCAGTAAAGTGGCTACTAAATAAAGACATCGTTGTATATCATTTTATTTTACTTATTCATACTATTTACTCTATTATCATCTTCAACATACACCTCCTCTCATCCTCCAAGTCACATAAGAATCTTCACTTGGTTCAAACTGTACTGAAATCGCTCTCTGTCAGCTCTTCAGACGCAAAGCCGCTTCTTTCATAAGCTCAGATGGATTCTCAAATCTGTTCCTCTCTGTCAGAGATTTCACCGGAAACGAGAGAAATCGCATGGCTCCAGAATTATTAAGGTGGATTAAAACATTGGATACAGCAATTTCTGTTAGAAACCTTTGATCGTGGACAAGGATGACCTGTCTTTCCACAATCTCGTGTTTTTTTCCTTTACTTACGGAGGTACAAGACATGCGTGGAAAGTGATGTTGATTCTATAGTTTGATTCATAAGAAGATACATAACTATGAATATCGAGAAAAATAACGCCTATTAGCTTCACTTGATTTGTCTTCCAGCCTTTTGGCCTCTGGAGAACATGGGCCTTCCAGGCATGATTGAACTTGTCTTCAGGATTCAATCTCTAAAACCTAAGATTCCTGTCCAAACGTATCCTTTCCACAAAAGTTTCATCACTACACTTTAATGGTTGAAATCTAACTATGAACATTAATGCGTAGTACTCTCTATCAAAACAAAACTCATAGGGAAAATTATAACAGAGCACATAATTTCCTCTTACTTTTATAAAAAGATGGACTTACGAGATGTCTGCCCTGAGATATTTTTTTCGCTGTCAGCAAATGCTGTTAACGGAATGGTTTCCAAACAAATATTCCATCTTTTATTAATGATTCCTTCTTCTTCTTTCAATAAATTGTTGGTCAAGGAAATTCTGACAAGGTTTGAGCCTTTGTCGTCAAAAGGAAAAGCACGACCAAAAAGACTATTCGTCTCTTACTTTCTGACCGTGTAAACTACCTTTCCCATTTCTAATCTGTAGAAGATTGAAGTCAGGATGCACATAACTTTCCAATATCTAAGTACTGGTTTTCGATAAGCTTAGTGTAATATATTATGATTTAATATAGTATTATGTAGTATGTAAGAGATATATATAGTATATATATATGTACTTATATAACTCAACGAAAGTCCCCAGCCTGACATAGATGAAAGCGCTATTAGAATTAAACCATGTTTTTTGAAGTTACATTTAACCTCAAAAGATGCGTAAATCCGATAGCGGTCGATCATTAGTTTGTAATTATAAATTTTGAGTGAAGCACTGTTATTGTGAAAAATGATAAAAAAGAAATCTATGTGTTTGATAAAAATTGCCTTTTGAGGAAAAATAAGCATGAATGTAACTGGCTTGTCGTCAGAGCTCTTGGACCACTGACCATATGGAAAAACTTCCAACCATCAAGATTGGCATGACTAAGTCTGCGTATTGGAAAATGAGGACCCGAGATAAGAACGGTGACGCCAAAAAGAGGTTTTTCACAATGAAAACATTAAAAATCCACAAAATGATTTTCGAACCGTACATATTGAAATCTGAATAAATAAGACAAGCTCGAAAGATATTCAACTGGGAACGTACACCATATGCGTTCATCGAATATTTGGATGACCGTGAAAGTTTGTAAAATAAGGCGGAGTTTACTTTACCAAAAAACAACATCGAGTTGATGATTGCGAAGCGTACAAGAGATCCTAGCTAATAAAACCCGAGTTTTGCTCGATAGTGGACATAATGGATGAAAACATTCCATCTTTATTGACTAAGTCCAACTGACAGTCATCCTAGATGGACTGGCACACATGATGAACCCGCCCAAAGCGGGAAACGCAAGACGGTACTTGCCATATGTCTGCATTTTGGGATCGTATGATAATTTTCATTACATACCTTGAAAAGTAGCATCAACAGCGACTATTAGCTATTGACCTGTTTGAAGGATGAAATCGCTCGAAAATACGCTCGCATTGAAGAAAAGAAAGCTACTGCTTCACTAAGATAATCACCAAAGTACAAGCTCAAGAGCGATGGCAAAAATCCATGACAGCTTCGAATTGTTCTTCGATCCTATCGATGCATTCTCCAGATTGAACCCGACAGCGACTATTCTGTTCTCAGACTAAAAAAGAATGTCTGTATAAGCACATTCAGCTGAAGAAGAGATGCCTGATGAACTAGGCTCATTTGTAGCTGTGCATGTAAAACTCGTACTACAAAGGATGAAAGTTAGCTAGTCGCTGAACCAGTGTATCACCTGAAGGGAATATGTTGACATGAAAACACTCTTGCAAACGTAAGTTATAGGGTATGGTCTTTAACGAGAAGAGATGGTATTAGGTAGACCTATATCATATGTTTGTGTTTGTGTGTGGATGTAAATGAAATGATCACAGCCGGTGTACGGCACTTGTTATCGTGGCGGATGAGGATGGAAATATACAAGATGTCACTATCTGCACAGAGAAGGCCGCATTCCATCCGTTCATTGATTATCAATCACGAATCCTGCTGAGTATGTCGTCTTTGCGCAACATGATTGCTGAAACCTGACATTACAAATGCCAAAAAACTGATCATGCATTTCTGAAATTCTTTGAAAACCTCAATCGAATGTTATTGAAAAGAAATATGTTTTCATTACATTGTGGAATACACGTCTGAATTATTGGAAATCTGCTACAAACGTTTTAAAATCTGGGAAGAGGGAAAATGCTAAAGTCGACATTGACGTCAAGATCGACATGAAATGTTCAGAAAATGGCAGCGGTAGCCAGTACGCTGCGTTACGGTATGGCGGCAGCAGGCGCGGCGGAAAAAAAAAAAAAAAAAAAAAAAAATCGCGGTACCTCTGCGATCAACAACGTTTGTATCCAATCCAGCGTAAAAAGGATAAACAATACGCTGGAATACGCTGGAATGCTAATCGAGCACATAGGCCGCGGAGCGGCCTTCAAGCTCGGGTCGAGAAAATATAGTATTTAGACTTGGTGAAATTTGGAGTTTAAGCTTTCTGTAAAGATTGATTGAAGATGGTTTGCTATTGGATGTCTGGGTAGTCTGGAAAGATGATTGACTTGAAGGCTAAAGTTTCGGTCAGGGGTGGTGTTGAATCCTCGCTTTCCCATTGGTTGGTGAGTCTTGGAGGGGAGCTTTCCTATTGGCTGTTCCTGACTGCTGTGATTGTGTAAAAGTGAAAAAGTGGAGGAGACCGTCAAACGGTCACCCTCCCGTTGATTGACCGTGTTTTTGGGTGCTGCATTTTTTGTAACGAGTTGTTTTCGTGGATAAACTGATGGGGTCGTATGCGGCTGTTAGTAGAATGAGTTATTAGCTGTATTATATGTATTGAAAGGTGTACTAGTTTTTATTAAAATGTGTAATTGAGTCAGGGGGGGTTGTATGAGTCGAGTAATACAGTTCTGGGTCTTTTAGCGTTATGTCTAGGAATGTAGTTTTCTAGGTTTAGTATGTTAGTGTTATTGGTTAGAGATAGTGAGTTAAAGAATTTTTTAGAAATTTTTTGAATGAAGGTTTTAAAAGTGGGAATTTTAGTGGCTTTAGTTATTTCATTATTTCTTATGAACCATCTTGCTTTTGTGATCATTCGAAGGGTTGAGCTTTGTGTAATTTCTAGGATATTAATATTAGATTTGGCCGCATACGCCCAAATGGGACATGCATATGTTATGATGGGTCTGAGGACGGCTGTGTACAGAAGCAACTTGTTTTGTAAATTCATTTCTGAATCCCGGCAAATTAGGGGGTAAATACTTCGTTTTGCTTTCCGGAATTTATCTCGCGTGTGTAATATGTGTTGTTTCCATGTTAGTGATTTATCTAGTATGAGTCCTAGATACTTAGTGTTCTGAGACCACGGGATTTGTGTGTTGTAAAAAGTGGGGGGTGGAATATTTGTGTTTCTTTTTCTGGAAAACAAGACCGCTGCCGATTTTTCGACGTTGATCTTTATTTTCCAGTCGTTGTAATATCGTTCAAGTATTTGTAGATGCTTGTTTAGTGCAAATGGGATGGTTTTAATGTTTTTAAATTTGGCTAGTATCGCTGTGTCATCAGCGTACATATTAAGAAAAAAAAAAGGATAAACAAAGCGTCGAACCCCCTTTTTAAAAATTCAGTAGGGTTACCAGAAAAAAATTGTTTGGCAACCATATTTGGCGATTTAACGCCAAAAAAAGTTAAAGCGCGCCAGGCCCTCTCAAACTTCGATTTAACCAATTTAAGAAATTGTTTTATGAAATAGGTTTCAAAATTCTTTTGGTAGAGGATCCAAAATATCGCCAATGAGTGATACTATCATATCTTTTTACATAAAAACTGTTTTGGTTGCGTATCCCAAATATCGCCAATAGGTAATACTGTCACATCTTCTTACAGAAGTTTTAAAATATAAAATGAATTTTATATCACCACAATTATCAATTTTCATTTTATTAAAAACTGTGTTATTTCAATGAATATTGAAGGTCTTATACTAAAAATATCCTAATAGAAGATGAAAAACAAACAGAACAAAACATGAATTTGCAACAACAATTTAAGAAAATACTATCCAAATCGGATCTATGATTTGTCGTCAAGTCGTGCGTATCTATAAAAACATGCCGATACCCCAAAGATAACCATACTTAAAGTCATCAGGCCAGCATGCGCGAAATATTCATTAGATTCTTTTTCAAACACTAGTAAATTCAATAGTATAATAATGAGATTTCCAATTGCAGTTGTAAGTAACCACACAGCTTGCACTAGAGATTTTAGCGATGGGGGTGCCTGAGAGTAAGAGAACTCTAATCCTGTTACAGAAAACATTACTTCTCCGGCTGTCATAACAATGTATTGGGGTAATTGCCATAGCAAATGAACTCTATTGGGTGAAACAGTTACCATCGTTTGATATTGTGATATATTCATAGAAGCTTTCTGAAGAACATAAACTATGTAACTGCCTCCAGGACTCACTTTTATGCCTCGCAATCCTTCCCCTTTATGATCAGTCTCATTTATTGGAAGAAGTAAGTCATATGTTCCCGGTCTCAAAGAATAATATTCAGTGAATCCAACTCTTCCGGGGCGGAACATTTTATCTGGAAAAATGTGGAGTGTTTCTTTTCCTCGAAGTATGAAGGAAGCATTTTCTTTGTCATTAAATTCGTAATCAATAGAAAACATCAACCTAATTCGAGGATCTCCACTTTCTTGTTTTTCATGACTGTCATTGCTGAAGTGAATTTGAAGATTTTTGCTATCTATAGTAACCATTGTTATTTGAAAGCTTTTGGTAAAATTAATTTCGGTTTCGACGATGTTTTCTACTTTGCAGTCATGTGGAGTAATACGCCAGATAGATATTTTCTCTAAAGGCTCTTTAAAAGACATTTTACCGTAACTAGTTAAATTATTTACTATAGGACTTTCTATTTCCAAGAAACAAGGAGAATTGTTAACAATATCCACAACGCTTTGCCCTTCCGTAGGTGCATCAATGCGTTCAGTTTCTATTTTGCGCTCAAGAAGTGCTGCAATGACAAAAGAAAAGGCTGTCATAAGACCTCCGACAGTTATTCTTTGCAATGGTGTATGGCACAACATCTTTTTCGTAAAGTAGGGATAGATCACCATGTCAAATAGTGGAATCAAAAAAAGAATGATGAGAGGATTCAGTGCCTGCATGTGATCTGGTTTTATGAAGTAACCACTAACTTCACTATTCATTTTGGTACCTTGCAAAACCCATCTAGAGCCCTTCTGTAGAGTTAGAGCCCAAAACATTGGCAAAGGTATGTAAAGAAATAAAATGCGTAGAAAACATTTTATGTCTCTTATTAATTTGGTGTCATAACGATCATCAGCATAATCCAGCCAGTGATTCTTCTTCCCGTCATTTGACATTGACCTTTTTTGCAATGCATAATGCACGCATTGAATAACAGATAATATTACGCTTCCTTCTGCTGGTTTTTTTACGTACAAAGCACTGCCCATTAAAAACAAAATCAGACCAATAACATTCACTACCGCAGGAACAAAAAATGCCAATGGGAAACATGTTTTTTTACCAAAGCATTTGACATCTGCTCTGAGAAACGGTGTGAGAAAAGTGGAAATCAAAGAACCGCATTTTATAGTAAAGTAAAGCGCAGAAAAGAAGAAATGACGCGATTTTTCTTGATTGTTTGGGAACTGATCTCCGCCAAAAGCTGTTAGGCAAGGTTTTACACAGCCAGCACCAGTGCTTATTACGACAAGACCAATAAGTGATACAGCTGTCATAATGATAAGTGGAGAAGGAATTGATCCGACGACAATAATGATGTTTCCGAAAATGTATAAAATATAAACATACATAATTGTCCGGAATTTCCCAAGCCACCCATCTGATATTATAGCGCCAATAACTGGCATAATGTAAGCAATCCCCAGGTAACAGTGATAGATAGTCACGGCTCTTTGATCCATAAATCGAAGCTGGATCGAGAGATAAAGTGTAAGTATAGTTCGAATGCCATGGAAATAGAATCTCTCACAAAATACGTTTCCTAATAGTAAACAGATAGCCACCATCGTTGGTAACGAAACTTCATTAGTCTTCGTTTCATCTTCCTTGTTTTTTTCTTTCTTGTCGTCTTTTGTTTTTTTCGTACCCTTTGTTTCTTTCTTTTCATCGGCCTTTGAATGTTTCTTGTTTGACATATTTGAAGCTTGCACTCTAATTTCAATTAAATTTACGTAAGATGTTTACCTTTGCTCAACGTCCGTTAATGCTTAGCTTTTTTTGATAAAAATTTAACCATTAAGTAATTATATTATTGTTAAGGACTGTCTTCTCATCATCTAAAAACGAGCTATTAATTTTTATTCGCTACAAATAAATACTAATTTTTTTCATAATGATTTTACACAACCTAATATCAAATGCGTATATATTTCTGTTGAACAAAATTAATACAAACACACTGAGATATTAATGAAATGCATTTTTCACAAAGACAATGCATTATTTTAATTTTGATTTCTCTCGAGAAATCAATTAGCGGAGAGAATTTTCACCCGTATCTTGCTCTATATGCAATGCAATCTATTATGCACCGCAATCATGATCTATATACCTAAATCAAAATAGAAAATCTGAGTTCTTTTTCTTTAAAGTTTTATTTATCCAGTAATTTGAGAGAAAATAAATTATATTATATGTAAAATTATTTAATTTTCATTAATGCTATCAAGAATAATATTTTTAGACAATTTTAATGTGTGTAATTTAAATTTACAAGATGCTTCGTAATTATGAACTATGGTCAGACGACGAGGTCGGCATTTGAGCTATAACCTCATTCTCTCCTTCTATACCACACCATTGCGAGAACTTTTATCCTAGTATATTTAACGTGCACCATCCATACGATGGTCTTAGCTTGGAATTACGAGCACAAACCCGTCATCCATTGGTTCCAAATCCCTTACTCAACCAATTAGGTTACCATGGCTCCGTTTTGTAAAACCCTGTTTAATCATCTGTCAATGAGATCTGTTGAATTTACGTAACTTCATAGATATTTTGAATAAAATTACACTGACAGTCAGGAGTTAATATCAGATAAGAAAGTGCCCTTCCCGATAAACATTAATTTCAACAATATTAATCTTTGACATAATTCCATTAGCAGTGTTGAGTTTCAGACGAAATACTCTTTCAAGGAAATTTATTTTCTCTTTCAAAGAAACACTAAAAATACAGATTAAGTTAAATATTTTTAAAAGTAAAATACTAAGAACATTTTCCAACTGTTGCCAGTTTTCACAACCTTAACATCAAATGAAATGATCATTACTAGATATGCAGTCTGCTTTTACATAAAATTCCAGCTTTTTTTTTATTATATACAATGAGTAGTCTAAACACATACATATTTATAATTTATAATTATGCTAAGTTCAAAGTTCTTAGTAAATCCTAAAATTTCAATTAAGATATTTATTATATAATTGTATATTTTCCAATACATAACACAAATTGTAAAATAATTACATTCCGAATAAAGTACTATTATACCGAATAAAGTACTCAAGTGTTTCCCGATCAGACTGTTAGTTTAATAGTTTTATCACTCTTAGTGGTTGTATATTGATTGCATATTCTATTTTATTCACTCTGACGGTCCTCCATATGTAGAACTCACATCTGTAGAACAAAAACTAATTTCCAAGGAATATTTTTGGTTAGTAGTATAGTTTTGCCCCCAACACGAATGTTTCTCATTTTTCTTAGAATACACTTCCACATTTTATGCTATAAGGCAGAAAATTTTACTTTCTATGAGAACAATAACACCAACCTTTAAATTATGGCAACTGTTGCTTTTCCGAGATTGAATCAAGATAGTCTAGGTGGAATCTTTACCTCAGATGTTCTCTCAGGGTTTGTTTTTATCTCCATTTCTTGTAATAATTGATCTTATCCAAATGATCAAGATCTGGACCTCTCATCGTCAGATTATTCTGTCAAAACATCGCAGGAATTAAGAGGATCAAATCAATGGAATTCTCAGACAAATAAGTCATTGGTCTACAATTTATCACATATTCTTAATCTCAAATAATGTTATTCATTTCCTCACAATAGACAAAAGTATTCCTTAAGACATTTTGAAGAATCCCTTTATTTATTTGAGCTACTCACTCCTAAATTCCATTCCACTAGGGAGCAGAAGGAGAAATAAAATTTTATTCTATTCTGAAAATGTCGGTGGCTTCTGATTCATTCCCTTTCCCGTTTAAGATTTGAAGTATGTTTTTCGACCCTAAGTAGCTCTTGTCATTGTCACAGCATATGAATCAGGGTCTACCCTTCGAGCTATTAATCGCCTAAGACTAAATAGGAAAGCCTTGGTAGAAAAAGAAAGGTCGAGTTGCAGTACTGATCAGTATACTACGCAGGTATACAGAACGAATCAGCTTTTACTATCTTCCCTTAAATTAAATGATCCGGATAGATCTACCCCAACTACTTCAAAGGCAAGAACACCTTCAATTCTGTCAAATGGCAAACTAACAGATTTTGTTTCAATGCATTTGATACTGTATCTCCAAATCTTATACATCTTTTAATTATTGAGCATTCTGTACTCTGCCCATGAAAGATACAAATCTGCTTTCCTAAGCTGCCTAACAAGCGTAATTTTTTCAAGGGAGTTTATCCGATAAGAAGTCGATATTTTCCCAGGAAGAATGACAAGAAATTTAAAATCTTTAGTAACATTTTTCTCTGTTAACTTTGTTTTGACTATTAAGAACTGCTTCTCCATTTTTAAAAATATTTATTGATTTTAGTCCTTTGATGTTTTTTCGTCAGATTTTCACCTAAGATTATTTTTAAAATTCTCTTCCCTGCTTTGGGTATCTCAACTAGATCCCCCTTTTTTCGAATTTCTTCTTTTTCTTAACATTCTTAATTAATCGGAATATCCAACCGAACATTCAGATGTTCCTCATATATCTAGAAAAGTAGAAGAGATAATTTTTATACATACGATTAGATACAAGATAGACTGTTTTCTTGATTTTTCTTTAAATACTTCTTCGTCGGCCGAATTTTCAGATTCATGACATGTTTTCTTTTCTAATTTTAATCAGTTGGTCCTTCCCACTAGCTGGAAATCAACAGTGTCTGCGCTGCGCATTCTTGAGAAGGGAAATTTATTGGAAGGGATTTTTTTAATATGTTTCAAATTTTCAACACTCGATGACTTGCTTATCTCTTAAACTCGATTCTTCACAAATGTTCCCAAAGTTTAATCAGTTTTGATCTATTATAGAGCAGTTGTAGAATCTGTCTAAAAGTATGTCTCATGGTTTCCAAATTTTAAACTCTTCTTTACAAATTCAATAAGTCGAAACCTTATGCAACAGGCTAGCTTTTGTAATCCTGGAACCGAAAATATTTTTCACAGGAAAAACTCTTGATTTATCCTCCAATAGCTGTACGATACAACTTGTTACTATAAGGAAACAGTAGCCACATATGATATGTCACTGATATCGCATCTGTAAAAGTCTGCCCCTTTTCAAAAATATCTTGCGTTTTTTTTTTTTTTTTTTTTTTAAATAATACTAACGTTCTGCATATCTTCAATAGAAAATTTTCAGAAATTTAGACACTTCAGAATCTCAAATTTATCGCC
Source organism: Nephila pilipes (assembly GCA_019974015.1). Classification (NCBI taxonomy): domain Eukaryota; kingdom Metazoa; phylum Arthropoda; class Arachnida; order Araneae; family Nephilidae; genus Nephila; species Nephila pilipes. The sequence goes on along the minus strand of BMAW01076847.1, from coordinate 18,392 downwards.
AACTTTCTTAAGGAAAAACTTTCAATATTGTGTCATTGGACAAGTGAAACCAATTGAATCGAACATTCGATGAATCAAGGACAACATAACTAGCCTCGTCACTATTCTTTTATGCATTTCAATAGCTTTATAGTCACAAAAGAAAACGTCTCCTGTTCTGTTCCAAAAAAAAAGACCAAAAACAAGTGAAATTTGAGAAACTTCACTTAATTTTATATTTTCGATGAATTTGAAACACATCAGTTCTAATTGTCATCATTTCTAAAGAACATTTAATGAATCTTTCAAAGTCATCTTCCAAATCCCCGGAAGTAATACAATTGTCCCCATAAAAAGAATTTCTTAATTTTACTGCAACACAGTGTTACGAATCCGATAGGACTCTTCTCTGCAACGTTTCTTTTCTTAGGTAAAAAAGACATCAACAGAGATTTCATCTGTCAGCCGGGGAAAGTTTAAGCATTGATATCTCAGCCTTGGCAATGAATTTAGCGATCATTTTGGCGAGTTGACGACTTTGGCGATAAAACGAAATTTCTAGTAAATGCCGGAATCTAGTCAAAAACTCGACTGAGAGGAAAGTTACGGATCCTTCCTGTATTTTTCCTGAGACGTCACACCTGACCAAAGCAACTATAAATACGGAGGAATGCGAAGCTGAAATGAAATCGCTTGGAATCTATCAGTATTGTCTGAATGAATCTACCAAGAAATTGTTGGAGGCGTATTCGTGGGAATCAGACGGGAAGCGGCTTGTATCTGCTAAGGAATCTGACGAAAGCTGTCGGATTCTGTACGAAGTATTACTGTTGCGATTTCTTTCTTGTACGAACTTGTAAGTTGGTGAGCTGAACGTTTCTTATGCATTTGTGGGACTGTTATTACAACTGCTGTTTTTGTATATGTGCTGCTGATATTTTCAAGTACTGTATCACCGGATTGTGTTGTTAACCTGTCCAAGTATTCTCTACCTTTGTTCGCCCTGTCCTTAATATTTATGAATAAAGCGTCATTTGCCACTATCTTCCTCGTTGTGCGAACTGATTTCACTCGCATACTCTTTACGAGAATTTTTGAAACAATATTGAACAGGAGAATCATGATACTGACGTAAATTATCTCGAATAACAGCCCCCAACAAAAATTGCCAACAATTAGGCTAAGTACAACTCAACAATGTTAAAATACTTGTGATCTTTTTGAGTCTATCCTCCCCTCATGAAAAATTGAAATATTTTTTTTTTTTACCTTCCTCAGCAACAGATATTTGTAAGAAGACTTTCTTGATATAGGAGATTATACCAATTTTCTTTTTCCTAAACCTTGTTACCACTTTGAGAATAATCTCTAGCAAATTTGGACCCTTCATCAAGCAATCGCTTAATGATAAATTTCCTCTAGTTTTAAAAGAAGAATTAAAAACTAGTCTCACAGTTATAGAGGAGTGGCCTTTAAGTACTTTTCGATGAGATAGATAATGACTTGGTCCATCACCAAATTTTTTCTATAATACCTTCCTTATACCTTTTATCAAAAACAGAATTATAACTTTGGTTATTCTCATCCTTTTCCAACTTGATCGTCAGTGTTATTAATCTTCTTGTGGTTTCTCTCTTAATTGGCGATTAATTCTAATTTCTCATTCTTAGAAGTTGAATTTCATAACTGTCTTCCTCGTTGTTGTAGCAACATTTATAAATAATCTACAGCCCTCCTTTCTTATTCGGCAGAATTCTCCATCTCTTGAGTCTCATTTATTTCTATGATTTATAAATTTCATAAACTAGTTACAACATTATTCTGAATGAGGAGAGAGCTAATTCAGCTTCCTTCACTTAGCTTTTACCGTCTTCCCATAATAAACCATCCAAAATGGTTTGCACAGCAATAAGACCGCCCTTTTTTCTGGAGTAGTTGATGAAGATGAGGATTTATTTATTTAACATAGCATTTAGAAGCAACGTGAGAGAGCTGTTGGCGACGGACGTCGTAATTTTAAGCCTTGATCAAGTAAAGAAGACGGACGACACATGAAATGTCACCCTTTCTCCAAATGCCTACACCATTTAAACGGAATGATATTGAGCCTTGACAGATTTAACGTAAATCAGCCCCCTCTACGCGTCGGATCATCAGTGATATCAGGACTCGAACTGAAGACTCAAAGGAAACAACACCAACCAGGAGAATATGTTCTAAATCATTGATGTGGGTACAGGGTATGACATACTGTTTTACCGTTTCAATTTAAATTATGTAAAAGCTCGGGAGTTGTGATCATTTTGCTGATGATTCGAATGCTTAGCATTTCTTCTTTTCTACTTTTTGTCACATTTTATATTACATCTATGATTGAGATATTCCTTAAAGTTTCAAAATATTTGTTTGAACAAATTTTTTGATTAGTTATTTCGATCTGTTTTTGAAAACATTGCTATTGGTGTCTTCTGGGGCAATCCAGTCATTGGACTCCGTTTCCAATTTTGCGAGATTGCCCGCCTATTCATTTCAAAAATGTTTCCAGTGTCCCGGATTCCAAAAAAGTATCGTCTGATTATGAAAATGTGATTGTATAAATATCTTGCTGGACAACCCATGACTTTTGGTGATTTAATATTGTAATTTGTAAGTGCAATTAGCACTGCGTAGGGATCGGACAAAATTAACTGATTTTTGTTTAATTCGGTCAGATCATCTAAATTTTGGCATTTGGCTAGTGCTTCTACTCTAACGGTAGAATTAATGGGATTTACTCTGTACGCAAAAGAAAGGCATTTCTCGTGATACCTGTAATAGATGTTATATTTTGATTTTTTTTGAAGCATTCTTAGCTATTATGAGAAAATCTCGAGAATTGTAGGTCACTATTTCATCAATCAGTATACTTATAAAAGAAATTGGAATTTTTATTTTGAAATCAAATACATCGATATAAATCTCACACGGAGCTTCGTGAAAGTTTATTTCCTTTGTTCTTGAGTTAATGATGATCATATTCATTATGGCGATAAAGATTTAAATTGCCAATTTAACTTTATTTCCTATCGGTATTTTTAGCCTTTTACCTTGTTGTTTTAGATATCAAGAGGGGAACTTCTTATAAACCTTCTTTTTTAAGTTATCCCTGGTGATAATTAGTTTTCAACTTCAGAATGCTTTTTTCTTTCGGTATTTCAAAATGGTATTTTAATAAATTATGCACATAAGTATATTCGGATTTCTAAAATGCTTTGCCAGAACTTTTTTTCGCCAAACCCACAAGGTACTATATTATTAAAATATCTTTCATTAACTTATCACTAAATAGATTCACAAATCACAGCCAATTGCAATCCAATCAGCGTTTAATTTTTCATAGAGAAAATAGAATTTTACCTATTCTTCCTGAATTATATTAAAGTTGCCGATTTGATATTCTTAATGTTTTTTTTTATATGATCCAGTAAAACGGCGCTGCTAGTAAAACTATTCTAGTCAAAGTTGTATTTTTTCAGTAGGGTTGTTCGTCGTATCATATTTTGATATATTTTATCTTTCCAACATCCTAAAGAAGAGGCTCTACTTGATACTTCCGTGTTATAGCGGCGCCTCATGATGATTCGCTAAGTGACTAAGAAATATGGCCAAGGTATGCTGTATTGCAGGATAGGCTTCACGAACTTAGCGACGACCTTGGCGTAAATGTAATTTTATGGACACCGCTATAACAGGGAAGTGCACCCTTTTTTTACACATAACATCCTTTTAGTCGATAAACCTTCAAATATTTTAATTTTTACAAAGTTACTTCGGTTCTATCTTATTTTACCGATGCCTTGGCGATGAAAGAGAAAATGGCACTAAAAAGCACGATAGATGAGTCATATTAGTAATCCTTGTATTAATGTAATCTTATTAGATATCGTTTATGGTAGTAATGCTATTAGCTATTTGGTGACATTTTTCCCCTTTAATTTGTTTTCCGTAGGTTTTTATCCTCGACTTCATTCGAGGTCACATATGAATATCTTATTGCAAAATAAAATATTATTTATACCTTTAGAAAAAACAAGGACGTATTCCTCACCTTTTCTATAAGTTGAGGATTCATAACATTTTGGAAGAAAATATAGGAAGATAATAAATTTAACACACACAGACACATGTACGTCTTTTTTTATCCGTTATTTGTGTTAAACGTAATTCAAGCTCAGTAAATTTATCTACGACACGAGGTGATTGGCGGTGGTTGGTGAATTACTTTGTCAAAACTTACAAACACACACACACACCTTTTTTTTAAATATAGTAAGCACCTGCATTTTAATAAATCTGTTCCTTAATAACATTTTGAAATCATAATAAAGTTCTCATTGCGAACAATTTTTATTATATTCAAACTGTTCACATTACATTCCTAAACTTTTTCTAATTATCAATACATAATTGAACATCATGGTTATATATAACGAGATATAAAAATTATCTTCGCTTTTAAAATGTTATCTGCATGTTTGAAACTCATTGGTAAATTAATTGGTGTGTTTAAACACGTTTTTATACTCACAAATACAATTTTCATAACAAAACAGATATAAAATGAATACTGAAGTTTTATCGATCTTTTATAGCACCCATATCTTGATTGGAATATCAAGAATTGATGAAGAATGATCCGGATAGCAATTTTCCTTGATAGATTTATAAAAATCACAACAGTAATAATTCGAGATAAAAACCAAAGTTTTTTTTTAAAAAAATCGTTTTTATATGGTGGCAAAGTTTATTAAAAAATTATTGAAATATTAGTTAAAACTTGTCGCAAATGTCTAAATATTGTTCAGCCAAAAAAAAAATCGTCAAGTGTGACAATTTTTGTAATCGCGCCAAGTGGTTGGACTAAACTGCATTACTACAAAAATAATATTGAAATATTAGTTAAAACTTGTCAGGAACATCTAAATATTGCATTGTTAGGCGAGTAAGGACTATTGCCAAAGTTTCAGAGCTCTAGCTTGGTGGGAAGTTGATTAAATTAACAATCAAAAATTTGATGACACACTGATACACATACACACACCAAGTGAAATATATAAAAACGTTTTTAAAAAGTACCTTAGGTGCATTTGAAAACATCATTTAATATGTAAATATCATAATAAATTCTTGTGCTTTGAACACATTGAATCAAGTATAAAAGTAAAAATGTACTTCAGAACAATTTCGAGTAAAGTATGAGTTGGATACTGTACTTTTAATTCTGTTGAAAATAGGTATTTTGCTCGATGTTTAGCAACTTTCAGAAAATCGAGAAAAACATATTACGGTACATCTATTATCAAATAAAATAATGCAAAATCTGTAACGTTGAAATCTTTCTTTTTTCAAAAAAGAAAAAAAAAAACATATATAGAATTTCAGGTAACAGTGTGTGAATTAAATAAATTTTACAAGGAATTGGAACAAATTGCTCACTAAATATTCTTACTATCTTCAGAAATTCTAATATAAGCATCAAATTTCTATTTTAAAATTTTCAATATTAATATATACTTAAATGAAAAGCTAAGTTAGGAACGTTAAACTATAGGCTATGAAATTTTGTACCGTGAGGCCGTTTTTTTCCCTTTATATGGAAACTTAATGAGATTAAAGACCACTTGAAATTTGCGATAACACGTGTTGAGGAAAACAGCAATGAAGCCATATTTAGATACTACGAGAATTTGAGACAGCTGCGCCTATTAAATGTTCCAGAAATTAACGCTAAAGAAAGACAACAAAACACCACTCGTTTCTTCAAACTAGTGAGTGTAGTCGTTGATGATGAGCCTGAACAAGCATATTCTAAGCAAATGATTCCAAATAATACATCTATTTCAGGGTTCCGCTATATGTCCAGTACAGAATTTTTATGGAATATGTGTTTCATTTAATCTCTTATTCACGTGATTAGACATGCTTTGGCTTAAGGGAAGGTGCCGTGGAAAAATTCTTATTTTAAAAAGGCGCCGTGAATCGAAAAAGTTCGGGAACTATTGTTCTTAATTGCGTTTTTTCCCACCTAATGCATATCATGTAAGTGATTCATTGATTTGAATTACCTGTTGTACAATTATTTACCATTTTCTTCGTCCTATTTCAAAAAACGTGTTACTTTAACTGTACAGTGTTTAGGGTACTTTTCCGTTCAAGGTGGCTGTTGGCGATGGTTGGGTTTTATTTATCTTTTTTTCCCCCCGCCATATTCGAACAATATCACGGGCAACTACTACAGTGGTACTGCGTCGAGAGAGAGGTGAATTCGCACAACTCGATTTGGCGACTTTTTTACGTTTCCTTTTAACGGAAAAGTACCGGGTTTTAGCTGTGTACTTTGGCTCATTTTATAGGTATTTTATTTTAATCCAGATGACCGAGAACCCAAATTAGTCCATATTATTGAGATTTTATATATATATTTCTTTGAATTTTTGTAAGTAATTTTTATATTTTGATTTGTTGGTAATTTTTAGAATTATAGATTTTATTTTTGTAGATTTTATCGATGAACTTTTTTGCATCTTTTGATCATTAAACTCTTTTGTAATTTGGATTTCCCAATTCAGCCTACCAAGTCGCAAAGGGGGAAGGTTGGTATTATTAAACTAGTTTAACCCCGCTTATTCGGTCCTCAGCCCGAAATTGCTTTTTGACTTGCTGGGTTCCATATTTTCATATATTTTTTTATTCTTCCATTTTTACATTTCTTTCTGGATTTTTGTCCTTTTAAATATTATTTTAATTTATTCTTTCATAAATTTTCAGTGTATGTATATGTATATATATATATATATATATATATATATATATATATATATATATATATATACACACACATACATTCACAAGAGGGTATTATACAGTTTGAATTATTATTAAAAATAACCAAAATATCAGGATGAAATTTGTTTAACATACATAGATCCTCATACATACAATGTTGTAGATTACAGCTGTTGATATTGATTTGTTTGATTTCAGGAAGCCGTAGATTGAAGTAGCCCATTTTGTGGAGAAGATAGAGTCCAATCTGCTGAGTTCAACAATGTCGACCTTCAAAAGGTCAGGAAACTTTGGGAGCAATATATAACTCTAAATGGTGAATATGTAGAAGTCGTATTAAGAATGATAAAATTAAGAATCAATCTACGGCTTTCTGAGGCTACAAAAATCGACATTGATAGATGTAATTTACAACATTATGTATATCATAATCAATGCTACTTTTCCATTTCGCCGGCGCAAATCTCTCCAAGTAGAATTTATTGGCCTAATACATAGTAAACACAAATTCCATTTGGCGTTGGTTGTATCATTTTTGGCAATTTTATCGCTTGCGCCGGCTAAATGGAAAAGTACCGAACTATCAATACGCAGAGAAATTTCATCAAGGTAACTCGGTTACTCCTTAAAAATAACTACTCCTTGCATATATATATATATATATATATATATATAGTACTTTTCAATTTCGCCGGCGCAAGCGATGAAGTCGCCAAAAAAGATACAACCGACGCCAAACGGAATATTTGTTTTCTGTGTATTGGCGACAATACACTGAAAATATATATAAGAGGTACTTATGCACTATCGAAACCACGTTAATGGAAGTTATCCAAGTTATTGAGTTAACAAATCATAGCTTGACGCCATTGTATTATGACAACGTAGGAGATTTGCAGTTTTCTTTCGGTAACCGGCGTTACCAAATTTCTTCATTAATAAAAAAGAATCACAAAATCTAGCTAATATAGGGTTGCCATAATACTCAAATACCTATACAGAATGGGAAAACAATATTAAAGGAATGAAAAATATAAGTCATATCAGTCGTATTTATTTCAAAATTAAATTATAGCGATAAATATTCAATTATTTCATTCTAAATGCTTAAAATGCAAATTTCTGAGTTATGGCACAAAATACAATCCTGATTATAATAGTCATGATTGTATGAATTTGAAATTTGCCAGCATCCGAAAAATAGGGGCTTTTTTTCTTTCAAGAAAGTGGCATTGTTTGAGTAGATTTTTGTTTAGAAATTGTAGGTTTGTTTTTAATTTTTAATGTTAGTTTTTATTAACTTCGCACTAGAAGCAACACGAGGGCTATTGGTGACAGACCTCATAAATTTGAACCATGGTCAAGTTACGAGGATGACACCTGAGCTGAAGTTGTTGGACTATCAAACAAAAACTAATACTTTTTATTATAGTTCAGTTAATCAATTGTTTCTCATTAAAGATAAAATTAGCAGCAGAATTAAAATAAAAATGAATTTTGCTGTTCTTATATGATGATTGTTGCTTGGGAAAATAATACAGTTCAGGATTCCTCATTTAGCCTTTTATAAGGAAAATACACTGGTTATCATAAATTAAGGAAAATCAAAATAACGATAACTCTTTTCAAAGTAAGCCAAACCGTGCAAAATTTGCATGTTGTCCACTAAGAGGCTGAGTAAAAGTGCAATATGCAAATTAGTGACGCTGCACTCGGCTTACGTCATCTGCCTATACATAAAGTCCAAGTTTGAGAGAAGCACACAAATTTTACTGTGATTGGACATTGAAATCTGAGATAGCCAATTCGTCATGACCTCTCAGGCATCATTTGCCTGAAGAACTACGATGGAGAGCCATCGGAGACTATGCAGGGCGAGTCAATCAGAAGTGGCCAGATGGCAATGTGAGTCCATCTGGTCATAGACTTTGAGGCACATTTCAACCACAGATTCGGCATCTAGGAGAATGTTCAGTCAAGGACGCCAGCTGTTACGACCAGTGCCGATGACCGATATTTGACATTGCGTACGCAGGAATAGAACCGCTACTCCGACACATCTTAGATCCTCTCTTGCTGCAGCCACCGGAAGGTTGGCAACGTCAACTGTGCGCAGAAGGCTCACGAAGGTGGTCTGTATGCGAGACACGCCATTTGCAGTGCCGCTACACGCCAGAGAGAGCCGTTTGCAGTGGGCCCGACAACATGTCCACTGGACGTCAGATCAATGGAGGCCAGCTTCTTTACGGATGAGTCCAGGTTTAGTCTAGAAAGTATGAGTAGACGTTATTTGATAGAGAATCCCATCTGTTATCATCCATCAAACATCCGTAGAGATGCATACGGAAGAGAGTGTCTGTGTTTGGGAGTATATCGCTAGGGCGCACAGACCTCCATGTCTTTCGCGGAACCGTGAATGCTCAGGTTTATCGAGACAACATCCTGATGTTATGTGCGCCCATGCTGAGATTGGTGATTGCTTCCTGTTACAGAGATAATGCAAGACCACAGAGCTCGCATGTTGATGCTTATCTTCAGCAGCACCATACGCGCATGGTGAGCCAGCTCGATCCGGACTTGAATCTATCGAGGCATCGTTGGGATGCTCTAGGAGGCGTGTATCTGCCATCAATCGCGCCTCTCACAGACCCTTGCACGCTCCCATGTAAAAGCAATGGCTCTCATCCTATTGACGATTGATAGACGCATAATTGAGCATCACATCGCTGAAGCTGTATTGCTTCTAGAGGTATATTCCATATTAAAGGTACTTTTCTATTGCAAACCGATACTTCAATTTGTTTATTTTATACATGTGACTAATATCTACTATTAATGTCTGATAATTTCTTTTTATGTTGTTTAATACCTACTTGTATGTATAGTAGGTGGAAGTTTCATAAAATTCCATGTGTAATTTCTTATTTCGCGATTTTGTGAATTTTCCTTAATTTATGATAATCAGTGTTCAAAAATAAAAGATCACATCTTAAATGCTATGAGTTTATCATTAAAAGGTTATATACAATTCAATGATGATTATAAAACTTAATATTTATTTCTCTGCCAAACAAAGCTTAAATAATAATTAAATCAATTGATAAAATCAGGAAATATGCAATGAAATTAAAGCGTTACCAAAAATATTCTACAAACCGATATAAGATGTCTGTGATCTTTATAAATGTATTTCTTTAAACCTATTAATATCTTTATATTCGTAGTAATGCGCCAAAATTCCTAAAATAATCACGTTCAGTATCATAAGTCCAGCATAAGTAAAAAACTCATCCGATATTGTATTAAAATTCACAAAATAGACTATTAATATCACTAGAAAATTTCCCACTGCATTATTAAGAAACCAAACGGCTTGTATCGCAGATTTTAAATAGAAAGGCGCTTGTGAATAAAAAAATTCGATGCCAGGAATCAAAAACATTATTTCACCTACAGTAATAACAAAAATTTGAGGTATCTGCCACAAAATATGAACGGATGTAGCTTTAACAGTCATGACAGCATTGACTAATGAAATATTCGCAGAGACATTTTGATAAACATACACTGTATAACTGCCTCCCGTTTTAAATTTTACTCCTCCAGTTGGGTTTTTTTCGTGATCAGATATGTTGTGCGGAAAATGCACGTCATATACTGCAGGTTTCAATGGATAATATTCAGTCATTCCTGACTTCATTGAAATAGATGTATTAACAGGAAATTCATACTGTTTTTTGAAACTTACAAACGTGAAAAAAACAACTTCGTTTGGATCAAATTCTTTGTCCTTGGTAAAGAATAATCTAACGTTTGGGTTTCCATCAGCTCTTTTGTTTCTGGTATCATTGCTAACATAAATATGAAGCTCGTTATTTTCAAGAGTCACCATCATGGATTCATATGCTGAAGAGGAGTTGAAACTCCTCCTTACATCTTTTGCTGCAGAACAATCAAATGGAACAAACTGCCAAGTGACACTTTGTCTTAAAGGAAGAGATTTTACAAAAAAATATTCAAAATGTCTAATCATACTTGTTTCAGGACTCTTCATTAGCAAGTTACAGGGAGAGTTATTTATTATTAGTATCTCGCTCATTCCATCCGGAGGTTGATGGGGAAACTCAGATTCAATTTTGAGATGAATGAAGGCCGCAATGATAAAAGCAAAGGCTGATAGAATCCCTCCAACTGTCATCCTTTGTAAAGGAGTAGAACAAATATTTAACTGCGATAACAAAGGGTATATAGCATATTCAAACAGCGGAATCAATAGAAGAAACATGATAGGATTTACTATTTGCATTTGTTCTGGTCTTATAAAAAATCCATTTAATTCACCATTCATATTAACAGCTTGAAATACCCATCTAGAGCCCTGTAGATCAAAAAGAGTCCAGAACAAAGGGAACGGAATGTTAATAAGAAGCAAGTTTAGGAGGCATTTTATGTCATATATTATATCTTTTCTATATTTATCATCAGCATAATCCAACCAATGCTCTCTTTTTTCACTTTCTGCAACTGCTTTTTTGTGCCTTGCATAGCTCATGCATTGAAAAACTGATAGAAAAACACTTCCTTCTGCTTGTTTTATAACGTACATAGACTTACCAAACAAAATCACGCCAAGAGCAATTATAAATAGTACAGACGAAACAAAAAAAGCCAACGGGAAGCAGTTTGGATCTTCAAAACATGAAATGTTTCTTAGAAATGGTGCAATGGCCGTTGACAAAATTCTACTGAAATTAATTACGAAGTAAAAGAATGAAAAAATCTGAATGCGAAGTTCAGTTTGGTGAACCTCAAATTGATCTCCTACAAATGCCGTTATACAAGGTCTTATACTTCCTGTTCCAATGGCAATTATGAAAAGACCAACCAATGATACAGCTCTACTTGTGAATAGATTATTGGGAATTGGTCCAACCGTAAGAATAAAGTTTCCAAAAGCGTACAGGATGGAAAGGTAAATAATAACCTTGAATTTACCAAGCCAAGAGTCTGCTAATATTCCACCAAATAGGGGCATGAAGCTAGAGAACCCCTTATAAAAATGAGATATCGTTAATGCAGTATTTGGCTCGAATTGTAGTTGTTGAGTAAGAAAAACGGTAAGTAGTGTCCGAAGAGTGAAGGAAGTATATTGCTCGCCAAATTCATATCCGAGGAGGAAATATGTACTTCTTGGTATTTTTTGCTGGTTACCTTTATCTTCTGAACAAAGGTCTTCTACTTTCCTTTCATCCTTTTCTTTATTTGGTTCGTTGTCGGAGTCTTCCTTTTTCGTTTGCAAGCTGTCATTTTTCCTTTCATTATCATCACTTTTCTCTTCGATTTCTTCATTAGATTTTGTTGCTCCTTTATCAGACATTTTTTCTTCTTGTATATCCTTCAAGAAAAAAAATTTAATTTCAAGGAGTTTTATATTAAGGTTATATCCCCTTTTTCGTCTTACTCGTTACTTACAAAAGTATCTAAACCTTGTAAAGTATAAATTCCCATTATAAATATACCAAATGTAATTAAATCAAAATTTTGTTACTTCTTGTATTACTTATCATGATGAGAAAAAATTGTTTTTATACTAAAACATTAGTAAATATTAAGCTAAAGAGAAACAATGTAACAAACCCTTGACCTTTAACCTTTCAAAGGTTTTAACCTTGACCTTTAAAAAAACCTTTAGACCAAGCAACTATTGTGATTTTTGCCAATTTTGGCGATTTTTGAAATCGCACCAAGTGGCTGGGCTAAACTGCATTTTCACTAGAGAATATTCAGTTAGTGTTTCCAAGCTACGCAAGGAAGATTATCCCCCACACTTTCAATCTCATATTCATGTACAGAATACCAACTAATAATTAAAATAGATGTAAATATTTACATGTTAATTTACACCCATAAATCAATATTTATTTAAAACTAGCTGGTATCTCGTTCTTCGTGCAGGGAGGGGGATTTAAAAATACAAACCAGGTGGAATGATAAAAAATAATTTTTTAATGAGAGACTAATTGTTAAATTTAGTAAATTTAAGTGAACCGTGGTAAATTTGAGTAAATTTAAGTGAATCACAAGTTAAATCAAGGAAAAAAAATAATTTATTAAATAAAATATCAAAATAAAAGATATAAATTTAAAACCAATGGGGATAAAGCTTGCAGTACATAATTTAAAGAAATTTCTTAAAATTTTCATAATTTTAAAAAAAAATTAATCCTTAAAAAAAAAAATTGGGCTTGGTAAAATAAAAATTATTAATTTTTTCTTTATGAAACTGTAACTAATGATGATATATTACATTAACTTTAAAAGAAATTAAAATTCAATAATAATGCGTGTTACATTTAATTTCTTGGTACGAGAGAATTTAAAAACCTAACGATCTAGCTACCAAGCATAAAATATTTTTAGCCCTCTGGCTGCTGATCTCGCGATTTCCACGTGCAACTCAAATGTAACAAAATCTGCTCATCCCGCGGGCATGTGTTTTTCTTCCTTTATCGAGGAGCGCATCCCGCATTTTCCCCGTTTCACCACTGAAATAAATTAAATACAGCATAAGACGTGCAATTTACGTTTTGGCCAACAGATGTCGTTAATTGTCCACTAAATCGCTTCATTTGAAGGCATGTGGTGTTACTGCTCAAACTTCTTATTGACAGCTCGTCATTTTTGCAAGCCACATACCACCTAACTCCATAAAAAGAGAGCATCGAAGACAGTGTGCTGTTCAAGAAAAGATGCAAATTGGAAAAAAAAAAAAAAATTCGCAAAGAAACACGAATCTGCTGCAATGTCTGTGAAGTTAGACTTTGCCTTGAACCTTAAATCGAACTTTATCATACTAAACTGAATATCTAAGGTATTTTTTCCTTATTGTTTTATATTTTCTTAAATTTCATACATTTTACTTTTTAATATTATGCAATAAATAAAAATAAAGCGGCTTGATAAATAAACAAAAATAACCAAGCTTAAAAATTGCATAGTTATAGCCAAAGCGATTGCGATAAATATGTAATAAAAAGTTCACCAGGGTCAAATATTCTTTTCGTGTCAACATTTAGGCTTGGGCGATAACTGCATCAACTTTTAGGTTTGTTAATTTTTGTCTGGCGCCCAGCAAACGGAAAAGTACCATTAAAGGCACCCAGGTGACCTGTTAATTAGTAATGATACTTTACAAAAATATATAATCAATGTAATCAAAAACAATCAAAATTTTAGAAAAGTATTTTGGTATTTTTAATGAGGAATAAACAAATTAAGAAATTTAATGATTTTCAAAATATTTCATGAAGAATAATAAATATTCACCTATAGTAATGACAAAATATGCGCCAGAACAACGCTTAGCAATACAAAAATCTTTAGCAAGGAGAAAGGTGATGAAAACAAAAATTTTCTCAATGGTTGTACGGTGAAAAATTTCACAAAATCCCACTAATTAATATTTTCCCCAATTTTTTAAAAGGGAATCAAATATTCATTCCACTTACCGTATGAATACTGTATCATTTGGATCAATAACTTTATGGGGGAAACAATTTTTTAAGAAATTCCTAATGCTTTTTTTTTCAAAGGTGCTATTTTCATAAATATGTTAATTAATTTACACACCTGAATGCTCAAAAATCATAAATTCGTTTAGTTCGAGAGGAAGCAAGTAAAAGCCCTTGAAGTGTACTAAAATATCGTTTCAACATTGTCAATTAAGAAAAACCTTAAAAACAAGAAAAAAATTACTAAGAAATAAAAATAATAAATTTTAGGAAAATTAATTCAGAATGAAAGCTTTTCTATTAAATCGAAGTTAGCGAAAAAATAGAAACGAGTGAAAAATCGGCGAAGCTCGCTAAAACTTTTTGTAGCAATTCTGTCTTTTTTTGTGTTACCCAGATACCGCTGCCATACGTTGATGATGAAAAAGAAAGTTTTCAAAAACAATTCGCCAAAAATAAATCTGAAAAAACTTTTGGTAGGAATATGTTTACGTCTCCTTCCACATATCAGAGGAGCTACCTAAAATGTTTTGGATTGATGCAATCAACAGTGTGAATTTGCATCACTGACAAACATTCAAATTTATGTAATTATTTGTCATTAGTGAATGCATACTACAAATATTCTCCAAAAACTCGAACAAATATCTTCTCAATATTGTTTCAAATAACACTGATTTATTTAAAATATAAGCTATAATTCGAAAAACTGCAATTTCTAAATTTTAATAGCTTATATTAATATTCTAACGTTGTAGAATTATTTATTGATCAATTTTTCTCGCTTATTCCTGCCCGATTGAAAACTCACTTTACTCTGATTTCTTAATTCTAGAGCATAGTGACATAATATGGTTTAGAGTCTATGTATATTATGTCATATAAATGTGTACTCTCTTACACCAAGAAACGTTTACTATAACCCAGTCTCCATTATGTTATTAATTTTTAAATAAAAAATAAAAGATTTGTCATAATTTCTCTAGAGCATAGGTCTTCAAACTGGATTCGGCGGAACCCTAGGTTTCCTTATAACTTTTACAGAGGTTCCGCAAGAGATCACTATTTGTTTAATCAAGGAGCCAAAATCTTAGTAAAATTTTAATTTTTTGTAAAAGGTCGAGTTCTTAAAGGAAGTTTTAATGTAAAATTAAACATAAATAAACATTTTATAGATAAAATAAAATCCTTAATTTCGTAAAAGTCACGTGCTTCAAATACATTAACTGAGACACATTAGGTCACATATTAGTCTACACTCTTCGCTCAGGTGAAGAAATGCTCACTTATTTGTCCATTTGTAAATTCATTAGTGATATCCTGCTTAATTTTTAAATTCAGGACTTCACATCGATAAGTGGCAATGTCCCATAGTCAAAATGGACCTCGCGTAACACTGTCGATCACTTTCAAAATTTTTAAAATTTCGAAATCTTAGTGATTTAAGCTCTTAAAAGTTTGTTTACACTTTATTTTCCATTTTCCTAAGTTAGAACCAATTTTAACCACCAGGCGTGCTAGTGGCGCATAGCTCAATTCATGTTATATATATATATAATTTTTTTTTTTTTTTTTTTTCAAACTCTATCTCCTCGCGTTTAAATTTTCCCTCAAACTTTTAAATTGCATTTTTCTTTAAATTTGTTTCGGTACGGCATTTCTATTTATTTCATTTTAACTTTATTTTTATCTAGTTACAACCTCTCAAAACCCCGCGGACGACAGCTTTCTCGAAGTCGATTTCGCCTTCGAACTGAAGTCCCACCCCCTAACGCGCTCTCCGCCCATTGCTATATATGCTTCTTAGCTCACTGGCTACAGCGTCCAATGGCAATGCGCTTTCGTAACTTTACTTTCCAACTTTGTTTCGGCAGTTCCTCACTCTGCCGAACGCCCAGGCGCTTGTTGCCTTGATCACAATTATTATAGTTGATTACAATTAAGCTAAAATTTTATTAAATGATGCACTTTAACTTTTTAATAATAATTCTGATGAGAGGGTATGTTCTTAATTTTAAAACAGGTACCTCGTAATTTTAGCCGTTACCGTTACCGTTTGTCCATTTGTTTCACTATTTTCAACGTATAAAATAAAATTGACGCCATTCTTTTAAAATTGAAATTTTGGGCAGATTACATTTTGAAAAATAATACTGAATGCTTTCCTAATTTGCATAATATTTTAGTAGACGGTAACACTAATCCCAATTAAATTGTAAAAATTAGTTTGCTCCAACATTTTTTAAATCTGCAAAACACATTTCTTGAATAATTATTTCCCTGTTCAAAAAGAAAAATTATCTTTCATCCAAACTCCTTTTAAAGACTGTGACACCTCCAAATTCCCAATAAAAGAAACAGAACAGCAAATTGATACATCGACCAACACTCAATTGAAACTAAATTTAATCAAGTTAATATTATGTATTTTACAACGTTTTTCTGAATTTCACTTGGTGTGTGTGTGTGTGTCATCAAATTTTCGATCGTTAATTTAACCAACTTCCCATCAAGCTAGAGCTTTGAAATTTTGGGAATCGTTCTTACTCGCCTAACAATGCAAAATTTAGACGTTTGCGACAAGTTTTAACTAATATTTCAATAATTTTAATAAGTCAAAATATTCTTTCCTCTAGGCCAGGGGTCTCCAAACTACGGCCCGAGGGCCACATCCGGCCCGCGGACAGATTTTGTCCGGCCCGCGGAGAGCTAGCATACTTGAAAGAAAACTCCTTCTAGAGAACATATTTATTTTTTATAGCAAATTAAATTTAGTTTACTGAAGTAATCTATTTTTATGTTGAATAATTATTAATATGACATCTACATTGATATGGTCATGGGCTAACTACTCATAACATTGTTGTAGGTTACTATATACTAACTAACAAATTATTGAAATGAATCCAACTAACATTTTATACATTTTAAATGAAAAAATAACTTATAACAAGCATAATGACATATGAAATACTAATGAGATTTATGTAATTGAGATTTTCCACTGACAATAGTTTGTAGTTGTGGACTAATTTTACTTGTACCAATTATTAAAAGAGACTTAAGATGCTCATCAGTTAATTTAGATCTGTAAACATTTTTTGTGTACTTCATTTTGGAAAAGGTCTTCTCACACAAATAAGTAGTACCAAAAACAGAAAACAGCCCACGAGCAAATTTATGCAAATTATCAAATTGTGTCAGTGGAAGACACTTATAAAATTCCAACAAAGATAAGTTTTGATATTTGTTCTTAATTATATCACTGCACTGTAGATCAATCATTTCCATTTGAAGTTCCGGGGCTAGGGTTTCAATGTCAGTATCAAAAGGATTCTGAAAAATCTTAATTTGATTCGCAATGGCATCAAAGTCCGAGAAACGAGTATCAAAATTTATTTTCAAAGCACTCAAAGTTTCGATTGCAAAATCGATAGGAAACTCGGTCTCAGTGGTGTGGCTGAATATTTCACATGTTTTAAAATGTGAAAAACATTTACTTCGTAGTTGTGATTGAAACAGTATCAATTTCTTCCGGAATAATTTGATATTAGTGTATAAATCAGGAAGATGCTGGTTTTCTCCTTGCAATCTCAAATTCAGTTCGTTCACATGTTTTGTCAAATCAACATAGAATGCAAACTTCCACAGCCATGCGTTGTTTTGCAATTCAGTAAGAGGGCGATGCTTTTCATTCAAAAAAATTTCGATCACTGCTCGAAGTTCAAAAAAGCGCTGAAGGACTTTCCCACAACTAAGCCAACGTACGGCAGTATGATAAGGTAAGTCATTTTCTCCAATCTCTTCAATAAATTGCATGAATTGTCGGTGATTCAGCCCAAAAGATCTGATAAAATTAACAGTTGATATGACTGGTTTCAGAACTTCAGACATATCCAAACATTTTCCGCACAAAGACTGTTGATGAATGATACAATGTAAGACTATTGGTTTTGAACCACCGTCATTTTCTACAGCCTTTGACACAAGAGCGACCACTCCTTTATCTTTCCCACTCATGTTTTTGCCTCCATCAGTTGTAATACATTTCAAGTTTTTCCATCGAAGGTTCTTTTG
>BMAW01076846.1:0-12665 GCA_019974015.1 Nephila pilipes | reverse complement strand
CAAATTCTTGGAAACTTCTTACATAAGTATGCTACCCGGATGGATGGAGGATAATCATAAAGAGGAAGAAAGCGTCCTTTCCTCATGAAATCGAGCTTCACACTTTTGAGGATTAACCTTCAAAACTATTCAAAATTAAAACACTTTGTTTCATGATGCGTGGGAACAAAGGATCATAACTTCCATCGACACGAAACAGGTTACAATTAAAGTCTTCCGAAAAATGGTTCTTGAAAAGAAACAAAAGTTCTCTGAAGAAAAATTAGTAAGTTTAAGCTTAAATATTTATAATTATATTTTTCTGATTTGCACCATTTGTATTTGACGTTGATCGAGGATACCTCTAATAACTTTGTAGTACTCGAAACATAAATTTCACTCAAATTCAAATACAGTAATCTCCAGTTTACCGCCAGTGCATAAATTTATAAAACATACGGATCACAAAACATTGTAAGTAATCCTCAAAATCATTCTAAAATTTAAACATAATCATTAATGATGTGATCATGTAACATAACAAACTATTAAGGGGACTTAGTACCTTTGCACCTTCAAAAATTTGATTTTTCAAATTTGTATTAAAAAAATAGTGTAAATTATTATTTGGAGCATTTTAAAACAAACAGCGTCAAAATCCGACAATTATTACGCCCTGTGGAACAAAAAATGTAAATGTCTAAAGTGGCTTGTTCTATGTAATGCAATGTAAACAAACCTCTTTTTCTCGTTTTGTTATTTTCACATTTTCCCACAGGATTAAAAAAAATTATTTTGCATGCAGAGCTTTAAAATTTTTATATGAGTGTTGTACTTGTAGATCTTTATTCTGTGAACCTCAATTTTGTTAATAGGATGATTAGATTTTATTTTATAATATGATTCATGAAAAAAAAGTTACTAAATACAAACTTGATAACTTTTTGAGGTTTACAGAATTAGGTCATTATTTAGCTTTGATTTGGTATAAGAATTATGGTTCTACTGTACATCTTTCAAATGTTATAATGTGGGTAACGTAAGGTAAGCTAATTTATTTTTTAAATTTTTGTACGCATATTTCATGTTGTATAAGAAAATATATTAATTTAATAGCAAAACTTGACCCAATATTTTAAACTATGCGCTTTATTACAGAAACTGGCAAAGCTTCATACTGAAATGAGCAAAACATTGTTGATTTATGAAGAATCAAAAAAAGTTTGTCAAAATGTTCTACTTTTGATTTCGAAAGGTACTAAGTCCCCTTGCAAAAGAAATCTAAAAACACATTATTATTAACACAAGAAGTTGTATAGATAGATTTGATATAAGCAAAAAAAAACATCGTTAGTTATTGGAATTCAATTCACATAGCAAACTAACAAAATTAATATTTAGTTCATTAAATCCAATTAAATTCAAATTAACATTGTCACATTAATTTAAACAGAAGATCCGAAATTGAATTTTAAAAAAATTTGTAACGAGAAGTCACAACAAAATAAAACACAATCGTGGCTTATGAATAATGTTCCGCTAGAATGCCAACAGTCTTATAATGATGTTATAACAGTTTATTATATAAATCACGAAAATAGAGACACATTAACACATTAAGTATAATAAAGGAGTTAATGATATGTGAATAATTTATAAATATTTTAGTTATATTTGATTAATGGAAAATATATGTGCAGTGAAGGTAAGTTTTAAAACCTAGAAAGGTTTTTGAAATTTGCATTGATATAAATTAAGTAGTAACAAAAGAAATTATCATATGCTTTTTAATAAAGATGGATTCTCCAACGTGAGAAATACTCTCTAATAAATATAATAAGAATTGCTTTGAATCATTTAAGTCATTTCTAAAAAGTAATAAATATTAGAATGGCTCTTATCTATTTTTAAAACTGGGATAATTATATTTTTTTGCACTTTTTTTATTTTATCGGTAATTTTTAATAGTTTTGTTATTGGAAAACTGATATTTTGTAAGAAACGTATAAGAGACAATCCCACCGAAATACATCGTTAAATCGATGTATTTAGTTAGACGCATTTTTGTTATGAATTTTAATGAATTAAGATCGTTAATTATTTTAATCATTCTCTTAATAATTTCAAAGCTTAATGTTGAAATAATTTTTTTGTATTCCAATGGCTTAAAATTAAATGAAATTAATGTTTAGTTGAAATAGTAATATTTTGTAAGAAAATTCAAGTTTCATCTGCGGCTTTTTTTTCAAAATTGCATTAAACGTAAATTTATGCTGTTTGAAATAATTGTTTTATTATATAATTATCAAGTATGTTTGGGGGGTGTTTAAATAATTTGATTTTAAAATTTAGTGATTAATGCTTTATGCGCATTATATTAATAAAGTATCAAGCGTTTGCAATGTAGTCATGTTAATGGCGATCTCTCCCTTTAAATATAGCACATTTACTGTAGTTTGATATATTTGATGACTCTTATTTTATTGAATCTTTTGGAAAAAAAATCACTGCGAAACATTGTGCCCTATCAAACTAATTTTTATCGTACCTTCTTCTACAAAATCAAATGGAAGAATCAAATAGAGTTAGAAGCTCAGCAGAAGCAAATATAGTTGGAAGCTTAGCAGAAGCAAATATAGTTGGAAGCTTAGCAGAAGCAAAAATAGTTGGAAACTCAGCAGATAAGAGAACAGATGGAGTTTGAACTGAGATAACTGGAAATCGAATCTAAGAGCTTTCCTACGATTTCCAATGACAATGGCTGGTATTGCTTAGAAATAATTGATCTTATCCCTATATTAAATTTGCGTGAGGTTGATGTTACGATTTATTTATCTCAGTTCGAAAGACAGGCCATAAGAGCCAACATGGATGTTAAAAAATGGGTATTGTGACTTTTAACGTTATTAATATTCGAAATCTTCCAATTAATTAGTAGAGAACAGGAAGAGAAATTTGAGGATTAGAGTAAATTAAAACAATTTTGCTAAAAAAGATTTAAACTAAAATCAGAGAGCTTTAGGAAAAATTCATACTATATCAGAAGATGGCTAAGAAGTCACGGAGGAATTTTTGTTATGAAATAACAAATTATTTCCAAGAATGGATTTGTGGCATAGATATAACAGATTATGAAAGATTAAAGAATATAATCATTACAGACCAGTCAAGGAAAAGGTACCGCCTGAAGTACGAGAACATTTTTTGATAAATGAGCAAAATTTACTTCCCTGTCCAAATTAGCAGACAAGTTATATGATAATATGATAGCGTACGCAGTACATCGAGGAATTCCTTGGGAACAGTTTCTAAGGATAAGATTAATAAAACATTATGTCCTCGTACTCCTCCTCCAGAATGGACATTTAAAAATAAAACATTTTCGTCACCTAAAATTATTCCATAAAGGACACCACGACGCGGAAATGAGGGTTCATACGGATCTAAATACAAACTAGCTTGTTTTATTTGATTAAAAGAAGGTCATACCTCAAAGTCTTGTAACTCAGATTCTGGTGTTATTAAATTAAACCAGAGAGCAATTTTTTAAATATAATATACATATTTCGCCAAAGATTGATTTTGACGTGGCTTGACAGAGTAAAATTGTGATTCTAAACTCTTAAGATCTCGTAGTTCGGGAAATGCATCGCTTAGTGCTGCCTGTACTTGTTTAAAGTCTGTTGACCCTCCTTGCCTAAAGGATGTACCATTCACATCACACCAAGCACAAGCTCTGCCTCGTAAATAAGCAAAATGCAATTCCTCCGGAAATAGATAGAAGGTATTATTATCATTAACACTCAGTAAAAAATCAATTACATTTCCTGATCCATTGATATCATTATAGGAAAAATTAACAATCCGTGTAGGGTTCGTACTCCGAGGATGGGAACGGATTTCCACTCCCAACTGACTCTAGTGCCATAAATCAATTAAATGTAACTAGCTCTAAAATCAATAAATGCTCCAATGACACCCAAGACTAATCAAATTTAATTATTTATTTATCAAGTACTATAATATAATATCTCTTTTTTGGACTCTAAGCCTAACCAATCAATTTAAATATTGCCGAGGTCAAATATTCTGCTGCGTCTGCTGTTTTAAATACAGACATAAACTAAACCTTCTGATATTTCTTTAATAACACACCATTGAACTATGCACAACGAGCTCGGAGTGAGCATCAAGTTACAATGCAAGTCTGAAAGAGAGAGAAAGTCAGTTCTCAGAAGAGAAAGAGCGCGCAAACCAGGGTTGCTGCCTTTGGCGATGAATGCCTCGCAGCGCCTGTAGAATCTTTTTGGCGGTCTCCACAATCGATGAATGATCTGCCTGTTGACGAACCGCCCCAATTCTTACCGATGGCTTCCATTTGAAATCTCTTCTCTGTAACAAGTCCCCTATATCAACAATAGTCGGTAACTGTCACTCTTGATATTAGCTGCTTCTTGGTAGATCTATACTCAGAGTTAACCGGACTCTCCATATCCTCTAAATTTCACTTGACTGAAATATCATTAAGTATGAATCATTTAACTTAATTTAAACCTGCATTTAATTAACATAAGCGTGTTTCATTTTGATTGGGAAAAAATTGTTATTTCATGCAATCAATCTCAATGAAAGTCCGCCAGGTTAGTGGAGATAAACTCGCGAATAGCCCAACGTCACACTACCTTCACTCCCTTAGTGTACTCCGTGGAAGAAGGACAAGTTATTCCTTATTACCTGTGAATAGGCTTCTAGCCAAGTTCATCATCCCAGTGTCAGACCATCCACCTTATTCATCAGATCTTGCGCCGCCATATGGCATCTATCTTTTTCCAAAGGTGAAATCTCAATTAAATTGCATAAGATTTGCGTCCGTCGAAGCTGTGAAAGAAAAAACGGCAAAACTCCTAAAGGAGCAGACAGTTTTTGCAGCACGGTTTCGAACAGTTTTAAGTATCACATTAAGCGTTGAAAGGATAGAGGAAATGTGCATATTGGAGGTGATAATAAGTAAATATTTGTATAATATCAATTTAAAACGTTTTACAGAGTTGTTCTTATTATTTAATAGCCATACGCCATACATACATGGGAGTATACTACATTAAATAATGTTAATCAAGTACAAGATCTAGTAAAGCCAGTTATATGTGAAAGTGATATAAATTACGAATTAAGCTAATTGAATTCATATCCTTTAAATGCAAAAAAAAAAAAAAAAAAAGCATATTTCAAATATTACTGAGAACATGAAATTTCAGAATAAAGTGCTATTGATACATAAATTATTTAAATTAAAAATAAAAATATCTTTAATACTTTTGTTTTTAGAAGAATGGAACTTGTTACTTTTTATCAAAATTTAATCAAATAACATATAAAATACAAATATAATAATAACAGGTTAAAAAAGTCATGACCGCTATCGAGGCCATGTACTCTACTTCTGGGTGTGTAGGTTTTTAACATCCTGTCCCCACCCTTTATTACTTGATTGTTCTCTCTCAGAAATGTTTCCGACATGCTTTTTTCAATCTTCTTAAATTTCTGTTGAGGAACATGTGCAAAATTTTTGTTATCATTCGGAAGAACTAATTGAAAATAATCTAAAATAGGATTGGTTCGAAACTAATTTATCATTAATTTTGGTATTCTGTAATAATATTTTTCAAAAGTTTCAAAGACAGCAAGTGTTTAAATAAATGTTTCGAATGTATTGGATACGAAAGATCGACGACCAAGTAGAAAAAAAGTTTCCTAATGAACGAAAGAAGTGTTTTAGGTTATTCTGAAATTACTTTTATTACAAATTTATTAGTTTGGAACAACCATTTTTGGATTCATTGTAAATAATTTTTGTTCAAAAATTAGGTGTTATCTTTACTTTTATTCCCCTAGTTACATTAATCATATTGAAACATTTATTTGTACAACTACACTGGTTATCATAAATTAAGGAAAATTCACAAAAATCGCGATAACTCAAGAAATTACACATGGAATTTTATGAAACTTACCCACAATATACAACACATAGTAAGGTATTAAACAACATAAAAAGAAATTATCAGACATTAATAGTAGTATAGAAATTAGTACATGTATAAAATAAACAAATTGGAAGTATCGGTTTGCAATAGAAAAAGTACCTTTAATATGGAATATGATTGCCTCTAGAAGCAATACAGCACAAACAGCGATGTGTGATGCTTTCAATTATGCGGTCTATCAGTTCAATAGGAAGTGAGAGCCATTGCTTTTGTAAAGCAGATGCAAGCGCGGCAAGGGTCTGAGGGGGCGGATTGATGGCAGATACACGCCTCCCTAGAGCATCCCAAACGTGCTCGATAGGATTCAAGTCCGGGGATCGAGCTGGCCACTCCATGTGCGTAATTGTTTCCTGTTGAAGATAATCATCAACAATGCGAGCTCTGTGTGGTCTTGCATTATCGTCCTGTAACAGGAAGCAATCACCAATCGCCCCGGCATATGGGCGCACATAAGCATCAAGGATGTTGTCTCGATAAACCTGAGCATTCACGGTTCCCCTTGGAAAGACATGGAGGTCTGTGCGCCCTCCTAAGGATATGCCTCCCCAAACACAGACACTGCCTCTTCAGTATGCATCTCTTTCACGGATGTTTGATGGATGATAACGGGTCCCAGGTTCTCTCCATATCAAATAACGTCTACTGTCACTTTCTAGACTAAACCTGGACTCATCCGTAAAGAGAACAGGCCTCCATTGATCTGACGTCCAGTGGACATGTTGTCGGGCCCACTGCAAACGGTCTCTCCTATGGCGTGATGTGAGCGGCACGCAAATGGCTGGTCGTCTCGCATACAGACCACCTTCGTGGAGCCTTCTGCGCACAGTTGACGTTGACACCAACCTTCCGGTGGCTGCAGCAAGAGAGGATCTAAGATGTGTCGGAGTAGCGGTTCTATTCCTGCGTGCACTTAATGTCAAATATCGGTCATCGGCACTGGTCGTAACAGTTGGCCGTCCTTGACTGAACCTCCTAGATGCCGAATCTGTGGTTTGAAATTGCCTCCAAAGTCTATGAACCACAGATGGACTCACATTTAGCCATCTGGCCACTTCTGATTGACTCTGCCCTGCCTCTAGTCTCCCGATGGCTCTCCATCGTAGTTCTTCAGGCAAATGATGCCTAGAGGTCATTATTACGAATTGGCTATCTCAGATTTTCAATGTCGCAATCACAGTAAAATTTGTGTGCTTTCTCTCAAACTTGGACTTTTATGCTCCAGGCAGATGACGTAAGCCGAGTGCAGCGTCACTAATTTGCATATTGCAATTTTACTCAGCTACTCTTAGTGGACAACATATGCAAATTTTGCATGGTTTGGCTTACTTTTGAAAGAGTTAT
Organism: Nephila pilipes; assembly: GCA_019974015.1. Taxonomy (NCBI): domain Eukaryota; kingdom Metazoa; phylum Arthropoda; class Arachnida; order Araneae; family Nephilidae; genus Nephila; species Nephila pilipes. The sequence goes on along the minus strand of BMAW01076846.1, from coordinate 5,298 downwards.
CGCTATTTTTGTGATTTTTCCTTAATTTATGATAACCAGTGTATATATGTCGGAATATAGGAAATGTTTGGCAATGGAAATTAGTGAGAAAAGTTTTGTAAATTAAATGTTTCTTTTTCAGCAGGAAATCTATATTTAATTAATTTAAATTATTACTGAAATTTTTTATCATTCAAATAACTTCATGTTAAACTATGGTTTTAAAACAAAGATATTAAAATTAATTGTTCAATATCGATATTCAAATTATATTTTAATGCAGAATTGTATTTAAAATTTTAAATTATATTTTAATGCATTTAAACTTATATGTATTTTTGTGCAATGCATATAATTTGTGATATTTTTATCAAATTTATTTATGAAAGAAAATTCCGAGAGTTGAAAGTAAATATGAGTTTTAATGCTACAGAACTATATTTTTTGTACAACCATTGAAAATACATTATTATTAACTTTCGTATTTGTTAAGATAAAGAAACTTGAATTGCAACGCGAAATAATTAAGAACACATTATTGATGTAACATCTGAAAAATACAAATTTTAACTGCTTTAATAAACATTAATACTTAAAAATTTTCTTAATGTTTTCAATTACCTCCGTTTTGTATGCACATGATTATTATAAAGTATATTTAATAGTTCAAAACTATTTATAGCGATTAAAAAGAAATCTTTACTCATTGGATGGAACTATTTGACATAAACTATCTCTTTAGGAAAAAATAGTAGAAATTATTAGGAAAAGGTGTTAAACAAAGAAAAATTTTCCTGCAGCTTTACAATTCAATATACAGATGTGGGTAATTCTAAATCCTTGGGCAGCAAAATCGTCAGAATCATAAAGGGAACAAATTTTCTATAAAACAAATGAAATATTCTAATATTATTACAATCATTGAACTTATTTAAACAATTTATATGTTAATTTATTATAATTTTCCCTTACACCAATCAAAACAATTTGATTTGTTGTTTTCAATGCTTATGAAAAGGGAATTGCTTACAAATCTACGTTCTACATATATATACTTATATACAGATTAAAAATTTATGAAATGACAAAATTTTAACTAAATTAGGTATACATTTACATCGCGAATAAACATCAAATAAAGACTCTTTAATTTAAAGAGTAGCAAAAAAAAAAAAGAAGAAGAAACTTTCCTACGTAAATAAAAGATCGTGACGTCAAAATTCATAAGAAAAAACGTGCTTAAATCATATTTTCCCATAAGTTCCTTTCTTCAATCTCTCAACTGTGAAAGTCTATTACTTATCTTTTGTTCGTAGGAAAGATAAACGGAAAATGTCGCCTGATCCATCATTTACCTGAATCCATGTCTTGGCATATAATAAGGCGTCTTAAGAGGACTCTGCACCTTTTGACCAATTTCTTTTATTTAAGTGTTTAAATTTTTTTTGTATATTATTAACAGTTACTATTAAATGAAGTAATTGTACCGTGAAAAAAAGACTTAATTTGATAAAAAAGTTTAAAAATTAAATTTTTTTAAAAACTTTCAATGATTTTAAAATGTTTTCTTCTTTCCCAATTATCATTATTTTGACACTAAAATTTTTTTTCAGGCTCATAAGAATATATGTAACATTTTTAAGGAACGATTTTGCAATAAACAAATTAGATTTTGAGAAACAAAATTTAAAAGCATACATCTATGGAAAATAGGTAAAAAAAACTTGATTTCTGCTACATTTTCTATTATCATATTTTTTTTATTCAAAATATTGAAAAATAGATCCCTATTTTTATTAAAGCACCACCTCATCCTTAAAAACATCGAGACAACATGGGTAGATAAAGTGTTCGCTCTTCTGTGGGGTATAGAAGCTTGCATTTGCTTCTCTATTTTCGTGACATGGTTATGAAGGCTTTTTGCGGATTTTTGCATTTTACCTTCAATTCGGCCAGATTCACCTAATTCATTCAACGATATTTGAGAGCTTTATCCATGGTAGCTACATCGATTATTTGTGTAGGTGTAATAGCCTTCAGATATTCAGACGTTTGACCGAGAAAAACTGCCAAAAGTTGCATCTTTGTTGAGTCATTAGTTCGTAGTCCACATCTAATTGTGGTTTAAATACAGCCAACGAAATCTGTCCGCCAAGTAGGAACACCTGACGAGATGTAAGGATTTCTGTCTGCGTAATTGCACAATCTGGAAGGGAATCGAGGTATTCCAGATGTTTCTCCGTATATTCCAATCAATCTTCAGTTTGTTTACGTTTTTCTCCGAAGTCCTGGAGACTGACATTTATTGAATTTTTAGCGTTGCCTAATTTGTTTCAATTTCTTTAACTTTGTAAAATATTCATTTCTTCTCGACCAGGATTTCACCTCCAATAATCCTTGTCCCGCATCAACTTAATTCTCACTGTCGATAACTTTTCTTGTTTGGTTTCATATTTCTTCTCTACGTGTTTCCGATTTCATATAATTAATCGTGCTCAGATTAAAATGTAATTAGTCTTGCATAGCATTTTCTAGAAGGAGAGAAATTGGAATTCCCATTGAAAAAAAAAATCTGACTTTAAATGTTGCGTAGATAATTGACGTTCAAATACAAAACATTTCTTGGCATAAAAAGGCCTCTCTTTCAGAGTGAATCCAAAATAATTTTGAGAATGTTTATCAGAAACATTATTTTTCCTTTAAACAGAAGTCAATTATACACACAGGGAACTATACCATAACAAAAATTCAAAGTTCGCACAAACAACTGCCCTCGGCAAATCGAATCTTTTACCTTGTCTGTAAAATTTATTTTTTATGCAATAGTAATAACTTAGTATTGATACTACTGTTTTGTAAAAATAATACGATGTTGGAAAAAAGTGAATCATTTAATGACTTACAAAAAGAGAAATATCTTAGTTTCTTTCAATCTTGGTGCAATAATATTTTTTATGAACAAAATTGTTAATCTATTATCATTTTAAAGGCAAGGTAATACGTTTTATTTTTATGTTTTAGCAACTTACAGACATTAGTGTATTTCTAATTTATTTTGAATTTTTATTATTCGGAGATTTAAGTTTATTTACGGAATACATTTCAGAGTTATCTTATATTTACTTTGTTTGAATTATTTAGGATAATAGTTATTTAGTTTTTGTTTCAATAATTAACGTATATTCAATTCTGTCTTATTATCGTTATTAATTGTTGGAAAGTTATTTAAGGGTTTGAGATGGATTTAGATTTAAATATTTTTGAATATTTAGTTGCAATTGATTGTTAGAATTTTGGCAATTTTCTTTTTGTTAGTATTAACGTACCGTAGAATTAAGGTACATAGGTTTTCAATATGATTGTCAAACTTATAAAACATAAAAACGTGTTTCTTAAATTAAATATATATTGAATTTCCTACGCCTTCTGAAGACTAAATTAATTTACAATTTCATTCTTTAAAATTTAATATAATTCAAACCAATAAAATATATGCAACAGAAAATTAGGACATCAAATGAAAGTTGTAAATAATAAAATTATAAGGAATATTTATAGTAAGAGAGATCATTTTTATAATTTCATACTTATAAGGCATTTTTACAAAGTAGCTGCTTGCGAATGTAGATTTTCGGACATATTGTAATTAATATGCTAGAAATAAGTTAGTAATTTGTTCTCTTCTAATAAATAACAGTTAAGAATTTTTTACAAGTTGCATCAATTCAAATTATCTTATTCAATTAATTGATAACATTTACAATTAATTCATATAAATGTTAAGAGGAAAAAAAGTTAACACTTATTTTCCGATTGGCATTTAATTCAGAATATCTGTAAGGAACTTTTAAACTAATTTCCTTGTGAACCTTTGTAACGTAAAATTAGAATAAGCCTATTATTTTTTATTTTCTGGCTCCTCAGCAAGACTGAGAGAGTTCAGATTCTTAACCACCTCTCTACAGGGTGGTTATAATGAAATTGACTCTATTTAGGTCCTTTTAGAACCCGTTCTGCCTATCGGAATTTGATGAAAGTGTACTTACCAATCTAAATTTTATAAAGTATTCGTGATTTTTTTCTAAAAGCTCTCCATCAAATGGATCAATTGGAACGAAAGGAGAGTGGACGGACAAAAGTATTCGTGGGACAGTCCAAGGGTAAAATGAGTCAAACTCTGGAATTACAGTAATAAAATTGTTCATCCTTTTATGATGTCCAAAAGTTTCATCTAAAAGATAAAAGAATCCTTGAATTCCAACAGTGTTTATGTAATATATACATTAAGGGTTTGAGTCATCGAAAGGGCATTGTCTGAATCATTGAAAAAATGGTCGCCCTAATAATTTTCTAATTAATATGCTTCATCTTTTCTGACATTCCATGAGATCAACCAATTAACTAATACTAAATAATTGATCATTCAAGCATTTAATCAATAAGTAAATTACTCAATCAACCAACCAATTATTCAACTCGCCAACCAACCGAACAACTAATCTTCCAGTTAATTAATCAATCATACGGATATCCCTTCCATTACCCTTTTGATAGCGATATCTGTTGCTACGCAATACATTGTGAAGAACAATATAATTTCATTTGTTAAAAATTTTTAAAAATTATATTTTAAAGCTATTATTGATCTGATAACTTACTAACCATTACGAACTAGCAGAATAAAGTTATTTACAACGAAAGGAAAAGTAGTAAAACGATAAAAATTAGCTTATTTTTTTCCTTTTAGGTTCTTTTATTGCACCCCTCCCATAAATATATTGATTTAAATCTAAGAACTTAATAGGATGATCCATATGATGTAATGCAATGTTGGTCAAATTGAAATGGCTGTTAAACAGAATCTTTAGTCAATACTATCAGTCAAAACAATGTCAAACAAAAAACCAAAGCATATTAAGAATTACTTACTTATAAAATTGTGCAAAGGAGATGGCGGCAAATTATGAATATTAATTTTTTTCTTAAGACTTTTTCCTAATTTATTTAAAATAATTCCACTCTGCCTAACGTCTTAAGCTATTAGTCATGTTTAGAACCAATTACCATTAGCATAAAAAAGATGCAATCTGTTATAAATTCAACAAAAATTGTAAGAAAGCATTAAATTAACTAGAGAGCTATTTCTACACTTACCAGAATATGTGGTTTCGACTTCCTCACTGCCATAAATATGAAGATTTGAAGAATAGCAGGTTATATATACAAATCTTTTATAGTCGTAAACGAAAGTCGTTTTCATTTTGCTAAACAAAAAGAAAAAAATCATTAATTAAAGACATTACATTGTATGCATAAAAT
>BMAW01076841.1:262858-295602 GCA_019974015.1 Nephila pilipes | reverse complement strand
ATAATAAAATTAGTAGGCTCCAAAAAACTTAATATCTAAAATGAGTTAAAGGAAAGACGTGACTTCTAAAATCAACATGCAAGATTTCTCGAAATATAGAAATGTATTAAATTTAAAGAAATCAATTACTAAATAACATACCAAAATGTAATAAACGGAAACACACATTTTAATAATTATCATAATTGATGATGAAAAATTAAAAATATTTGAAACCATGTTATCAAAAGTTGCAAATAACGTAACACCTATATATTTATATGTATGTTCATATATTAAAGAGATTTTTAATCCTAATTTTGGTAAATAGATGTCAGTACTGGCGTTTAGATAATCGCAATTTTTAAGAGCTAAAATATATTTGAAGACGCCATGACAGTATAAATAGTTTAAATCTTGTATGAATCATTTTTTAGCAATTTTAAATGAATTTTGCAATATTTTGTCTCATTCCTTGTTTGAATGTAGTTTGTAATTACATATTATTTTTATTAGTTATCTAAAGTATTTGTTATTTAATGATTCAGATTTTTTTAAGTATTTTACATATTCGCTTGTTTTATTTTCATTGGCTTTTTAATCTTGGTTTTTAAACTTTTTTATATTTTTTGATAATTAACACTGCTTTTGCTTATCTACCTGTTCTATGCCATCCTTAGTATTAAATGACTTTATTTACTTTTTGTTTATTTTGAATAAAATTTAAATTTTTCTTGTTGATTTATTATGTGTCTTTTGTGTGTTTTCTTAATTACTTTTTTATATATTTAATCTATTTCCACTTAAATTGTTTTTAAATAATAATTTTTACTACTCTTGCATTTCATATTATTCCAATTTTATATTATAAATACTTTTTTAAATTAAGATCTTTTTTTGTTTTGCTTAATATATTTTTGCATATTCATATATATATATATATATATATATATATATATATATATATATATATATATAAATGGGATAGTATTTAATAAGATATTTAATATGTAGTATATGAGAATTGTATAAATTTAATAGTATAAATTGTGTGTGTGATCTTTCAAAGAAATTATTTATAGATTTTGAAATACATAAGTTAATATATGTTGGAAATTTTACCCTGTGCCAAAATCTACAAAATAAATTTCTGTTTAAACATAATGTGTAGAAGTTATTAAAGCTTATAAATGTTATCTTAAATTTTTAAATTTGAACTGCATAGAGAAGCATTTATTATTGTGTTATTATATAAAATTCTCACAAAAATAAACTTTTAAAGCAAATTACTACACAACTTATTGAACAACATATGGTGACTTATGTGATCATTTCGAAATTTTCTTAAAATTTATAATTTGATTACACTTGAAAAATTTGTGTTCATTTGTAAGAATTATATTTGATAAATGTGTACGAAAAATTTGTGATTATTTAAACACAGTGAAGAATGAATAAGTAAGTATTTTTTTAATATCTTTTTATTCTGATTCTTCCACATCATATGGATTGAAAAGTTAGTTAATTTTATATTACACTTTTAACTAATCTTTGCAAAGTGCAAAAATTCGAAGCAAAAGCTTAAAACTATAACTCTTACTTTCAATATTAATATTTAAAAAGTAAATTAGTTCATGCGTACGCCTTTGGAACTAAATTGTTCTTAAAATTTTGGATGGAAATCCTTTTTGAGAAAAGTTTAGAAATATATATTAATTTTAGTTATTTATAATATTTTTATATATTCTGAGAAACTTTAACGCACTTTATTCCTTTTTTAATTTAATGAAAACTTCTTTTAATGTTCCTAATTTATGAAATTACTAATAAGTTCATTTAATACATTCCATTATAGTTAAAGTGCAAAACAGTTTATTTTTTAATATTTATTAAGCCTTTTTTTTTTATCCCTCTCAGATTTAAAATCATATTTTAAAGTAAGGCCAAAACTATTTCCGCTTAATTGAATTTCTTTTTATATTTCAGAATATTAAATCAAAACTATCATTTCAAAAATTTTAATTAAAATGTTGTCTAATTTTCTCAAACGAGAGGCACATACTTTAATTTTCTCAATACATTATGATTCACTTAAAGTAAAGTATCAGGTAACATTTTCATCATTATTCGCTAAAGACAGTAATGATAATATTGTACCCTATATTTATCTCGGAGTCGGTTGAGGAATTTAAAAAAAAAACATTTAGCCTTTTCTTATTATATGTTAGTACTGTACATATTCAATCCTTTGAGCGAAAAAGGAAAAGCTCATAGTAAAATTTATAAAATAATTTTAAGGGATCGTGGGATGATGGAATTTATTTTGCATTTGCTATATATAGCTCTTCTTAATAACTTCATTAATGTTAAGTATTTTAAACTAATATTTTAAAATCTAATCATATTAGATGCTCAAAATTTGCATTTTTATTTAATAAACTTCATACGTTTCTTGTTTAATAAGATGTTTAATTACGGGTTTTTTTTTTTAGATAGATAAACCAAGTTAAACAGTTTATAAATCATATCTTCATTGTAAACAGCCATTGAAACTAATATATAATCCAGTAGTTTTTTCTAAGTTACATAAAAGTGAATGGAAAATTCCTATATAAAGGACGAAATGATGTAAATATTTTCAACATCAATTTTCTAAACTGATTTAAAATATCTCCACATTATTTTTAGAATAATGCCTTTCGGTAATTTTGCAGAGAATTTAATACTGCATGCACTTTTATTTGAAAGTTTTGATTTATTTTAATATTATTTTAATAATATTTAATTATGATTACTTTAATATTTGTTTTAGTGGAATATTATATGATTAACAGCACTAAACTGAGCTCAAAAATATTAATATATATTACATATGACAAACATTAATATCATGGTGAAAAATATTGCTGAAGTTTAAGATATTTAGTTTTGTTACGAAGATAAAGCTACACAAAATCCGTATAAATCTTATTATATTATACGTTGAAATGAGTGCTGGCCACTAACAAATAGAGTAGAGACTTTCAATATTTGAAAAGAAAGTTTTCCAAAAAATGTTTGGTTGAAAATAATAAATGTTTGACGTTCCACAATTCGAGATTTCAATTCATGAGGCTCAGGGACATTTTGATACTTATAATTGCATAATTTATAATTACTTCCCAACCAAATGAAACGTGATGAGCTAACTTAAATATAGGTAAAGAAGTACAATGAAATGAATTAGTAATAGTGATATATATAAATGGAATAGAATCGGAAAGGGAAAAAGGGAAAAAAAAGGAAAACTACAAGCCGATAAATAAAATTTGGAGTGAATCTTTTTAATTATATTGATAGTAAATGGAAGTTACCTATGATTAGAATAATAGGAATCCAATTTTTATAATCGATATTGCTTGAATTGAAATGAATGAATTGGTAAGCAAAGATTTTAATATGGAGGATATTCCGAAAGTATGTTTCGTAACTTTTTTCACACGGAAAATTTATTGCCAAATAAAGAAATATACCATATAAGAGAATATTGACCCTGATAAGAAGGTGTTATTTTCAATACTAGAGGACATTAGAAAGGAAGTTCCTGCGTTACATGGATTGACTGTATGGAAATATATCTTATGGAAAGTTCAAAATTAGTTGTTCTAGAACCAATGCATCTGATCGAAATCGTTGAATGAGGTGTACTTTGAGACGGTCTTAGCCTGTATTACACCGTGGTGCATTGGAAGAGGAAGAAGAAGCATCAACATTATTTTTGCGATGTAGAAATAATATCTGTTATATATATATATATATATATATATATATATATATATATATATATATGTATGTATGTATGTATGTATGTATGTATATATATATATATATATCTTGGTTGAATTTTAGTATGCGTTATGATATTGATAAGCTTTGAAACATAATTATATGCTTCATTATTATTCGTTATGGATTCTCCTGTATTCCATTTCTCTAAATGATGCAGGAAATTAAATTTAATAAATTGAAAATTAGTAATCTTTAACGGAGCATCTACGAGTATACTTTGACTCTTTCGAAGTTGCAACATTTCTTAAAAATGTTTTTTCTCCCTATTTAATTGTATTCCTGGAATATAATTATAAATTAAGGGCTATAAATTGAGAAAATCTAGTACATTCCAATTATAAGCTCAGATTTTGAATACATCTTGATTTGTATTTCAAAACTTCTTGTGTCACTATCACTTAAATCAAAATTGTTAACAAACTTCCTATAAATGTTTAGCAAATTGAAAGACTCGACAGAAAAATCATTCTGAAGAAGATGAAATGCTAAGATGTCACTTAAAAATTAAGCTAATATGAGGTAATAAGATTCTTCCGTGATATATGCTGCTATAGCTAATTTAATCTGCTAAATTTCCATGGAATTGCTATAAAATTCTTTTTGAGAACACATTAAGTACAGATAGAGAAAATATTAATTTAATTAATTTGAAAATCGTATAGAGATACCTTTAGAGAGGCATTAGAGTAAATAAAATCTATTGTTTTTATTTTCTAGAACCTCATAACATTATTTCTACAGTAATTGAAATATAAAATTAGTTATATAATTATCACGTATTTTTAACTTACAGTATTCTGAAAAACTTAATAGACTATGAGTAAATGGCATAAATATATAAAAATGAAAAAAAAAAAAATGTATTGAACATTTCACAAAAATTTTAAATTTTCAACGCAATCATAAAATTAAAGATAATTTAGTATCATGGACTTAAATGATAAATTTAACAAGAAATTCATGATAGAAGAGTCTTGCTTAAACTAATTTAAGTGTGACAATTATCACAAAGTCTACTTTTGTTATAATTTTATCGTTATGTTACACTTTGTGGCGTCCCCTTTTTGTTCAGTTTGAACCGAGGAAACACAATAAAAGTTCAAGCAAGAAAGAGTCAGTCACAAAAAACAAATTTGTACTTATTATAATCTCAAAATAATCCAAAAAATAAAATAGTATTGCAAATATAGAGCAAAGCCTTCCCTCGTCCTCTACAAAAGATTATTAGAAAATGTTAACATCTCAAGAGTTTCAAAGATGGGTCCGAGTCATTCAAATTCAGTATCAGCAATCCGATTAATGTGTAATCACATGACACGAAATGCGATGTGCACTAACTGCTCAAACCAAACTAACTTAACCAACTCTTTTCTGGTTAAAATTTTTCCATCTCGATATATTGTCATTCTTATTCACTTCATTTCAATATATCAATGATACGTTTTATAAATCATGATTTGCTACAAGGAGAGGGACTCAAATCAAATAACGCCATATATAGACCAAAAGGGTTAGCTGAAGAAAAAAGAGCACGAGCCCTATAACAACTTGATTAGTTTAAGTGTGTGGAATTTCGACAGAAGTTTTAGTCAGTTATTAATACTTTACACACGGAAACTTATTCATACCGTCAGTAATTTATTATTTTTAAATAAAAACGTAATGAGAGTATAATATTGGAATCAAAGATACACTATGTGGTTTTGTGCGATGTAATATGTACTAGAGCTATGAATAGCTCAATGGTAATATTCCATAGTGGAGGGGGAAACTGTAATTAAATAAGGAACTAAATGAAACACTATTTATAAAGAAAATCCATAAAAAATACCTTCCTTGTGTTGTGTATCAAATAAGCCTAGAAAGGAAAAAAATCGTTATCTCAAAGTGGATATAAAAGATATTTAAAATATAGTATTGAACTTTGTACAGAATATATGATTAAACATTATCTGTTTACATACCAAGCAACTTAGCTTTATATCAATTTGATAAGAAATAATGAAACAATATTTGCAAATGAACCATAATGAAACAATATCGCCATATTGAATATTAATGTATGAATATTCAATAACACGTTTGCAATTCAACATATTTTTCTATTACTGGTTCTGCAATTATATGTTAGAAAACATAATTTTTTAAATCGTTATTCTATTAATTTTTAAGAAGTAAAATATTGGAAATTCATTTCTCTTTGATTACGCATTGGATTGTGATTTGAGACTATGATAGCCAATTGGACATGGCTACGATCTTGCGGCTGGCGTTGTTTCCGTTGATTGTCGGGTTAGAGCTCTGATGCCATTAACGACTCGCCGAGACTGATGCATGTTAAGTTCTACAAAAGCTCTTCTTACATTGTTGAAAAGTGTAATACCGATTCAGGTATTATATTCGTCACTTGACTAAGATATGATTTGTAAGAGGTTGGTGTGATGCTAATTTTTGATATAAAGTATTAGGAGTTTTATTCAAAACATTTTGAAACGTTTGTATGGAACACGGTAAGTCTAAATTTTTTCTATCTTCATTTGCAGGTCCTTTTTATAAGCAAGCTGTTCCTGTGACTATTATGTTGAAGCATTCTATTTTTCATTGTACATATTCAAGGTTATTTTAGAATATTATAATCTAAAGAGAGGTGGATATTTTAGTTTTTTTTTATTTTTTTTATTTATTTATTTATTTATTTATTTTTTGATTTTTTATGTCCGATTATTTTAAAAGCGATAATTTTCATTTTTTTAAAGTTAGAAAGTTGAATTTCCTTAGTATGGTACAAAAACAATGACTGGATGAAGCAAGTCTTAATTTCACTTAGAAAATCTGTTTCTATATTTGCAATTTTCGCTTTTTATTGCTTTTAAATACGCAAATTTAACTGTAATTTGAGATGAAAAATACATTTCTTAATTTGTGTAAAATGTGAATTTTACCACAATTGAAAAAAAAAGTTTAATTAGATTTTGTAGAATTTCGAAGTTTGCAAAGTAAGTTTTTGTACATAGTTATCTTGGAAAATTAAACTGATTTACGTGAGAGAAAGTTTAATTTTATCAATATATTTAATAAAGAAATTTGCATACGTTTCCGGTTAAGATATTTTGAAACTTTTTGGCGAGATTTTGTCTGCCCTTATACCCTTTTTGTGCACTGTATGCGTAGCTGATTAAAAAAAGGGAAAATAATGAGAAATTTGTTACTGGAAATGGGATAACTAACGAAAATATTGTCCATTAGTCATTTTTCTTTTCCTGAGAAGTCAATGAGCTTAACACCCTTCCTATCCCAATTAATCACCTCCATAAATTTTTAGATCAATGAAACCGTAATTCGCTTCTTTGGGGGCAGTTTCGCCGAAGGCAACCAATTCTTTTGTGGTTCTCGATGATGGATGTATAAAAATGAATCCAAGTCTTATCGGCTGCGACAACTCGATTCAAAATATTAACGACATCTCCACCTAACTGCAATTAAATTTTGATTATGCTGCGAAATGAAACTGACCTTAGAATCAACGTCACGTTCACATAAAACTGGTGACCGCCTACAGTGGTAACACGAGCTTTCTATAGCAACGCCTTCTGCTTCAAAAACATGTACATTTTGAACCACCATTGTAATAAGCCAAATTTTAAGTTTAAATTTAAAATTTTGAAGTCATTTTAGAATATCGTGAAATGTCATGCATTGTACTTTGGAAATTCTAAATAAATTGCGTTTTAATGGGACATCGATTTTTTATGAATTCGGAAATGATTAAAAGATTTGTTCACTAGAGTTGACAAGACAATACTTTTAAATATATTGCTGAACTATCAGCGAGATTAGTTTTTCGAAAACTACGAGTCTTTTAGATACTTTAATGATTGAATCTAAAGTAAGGTGTGTTTATTTATTTTATTACCATCATCAATCTCTGTCACTGTAAGTCGAACATTCTCAGAGACTACCTAAAATATACATCTCACGTTTCAAGAAAATTGTTTTCGTTCTTCCAATGAGGAATGATGGAGAATCAAAAAGGCATACTTTCTTGCAGAAAGTACACAAGAAAATAATAGATGAAAAATGGATGGTGGAAAATTGAGTGTTCAGAAAGTCTTTGTTTATGAACTTCTATTCTTAGCAAAATGGAATGTTTTTTTAAAATTTAGTGTTGCGAATTGTAGAGGTATTAGAGTTTCTTTTTTTTTTTTAAAGTATTTTTTAAATCTTAATAACTATTTTTAATTTCAGATTTATCATTGTTTTTCTTTTCTGTTTAGAGCACGTGAACGAAATTTTGTAAAAGGCTTTACCACGTGAATTCAGAAATGATTTTTATTATATTGCCCTTATGGATTTTTTAAAGTCAATGTTACTTCCTTTTGCATTGTGTTATTAGTAACTTACAATTATTTATGATTTAAGTGTACTTAGATTATATTTTAATGGGTTTTCTTCTACTTACATTATATGTCTGCGTCAAAACTTTAAAAGATTTTTTCTTACGTTTAAAACATTGTTCACGTTTTTAAATTGGGCTATGCAAGATTATTTTGAATGACATCACGATAAATCAACTGTAATTAATAAAAATTAATGGCTTGAAAACATTTATTTAAAGAATGATATTTTACACCAAGTTTCTCACCAAGTCGCCAAATCCATTGTCAATGTCATTGCGTAAACTCTATTTTGTTAACATGACATCTCTGTAAATCCATCGTTTCCTTTGCGTTGCAATGAAGCATCAACTCCTGTTCGCAAAGTCGCTCCTTATCTTCAAACAGGCGAATGTTAATTCCTGAGTAAGAAAAAAGATGATGAATATCTTGTTTGCATATTTAAGTAATTTAATAAACTAGGATTTTTGTATTATAAAAGTAGCAACATCGAATTAATTTGACATTATTTTAAGCATCTTATACGAAATTTTATATACACGACATTTTATTATAAATGTTACAAGAAAAAAGGTACTTAGAAATCATAAAATTAATGCGATATTTGGCATTGAGTTATTGAAACTAATGCATGAATATCTGGTTTGATCGAAATTGTGGCTATTTTTAGATGGTTCTCTATGTGGTAATTTTTTATAATAGATCTAGTTATTTTTCTGAGATTGCTTCACTCTTGAAAATGGTACCTCTTAATTGTACGTGTTTCCGAATAATAATGATACGAATAACGTAAGATATGCAGCGATGAATATTTTCTGTTTAAGGTGATTTTATTTTTAAAAGTTAAATAAATTGACTAGGAAATATAAAATGATAAAATTTCTGTAAGAATATATGAAAAATGAATACATGGAAATATGAAGGTATAAAAATTTTCTTTAAGTTGTTTATCAGATTGTAACCCTACGAGTATGCATTCCGTTCGAAAATTTTGCAGGAATCAGACCTATGTCAACAGTAAACGAAGTCGCAAGCATTTTAAAAATAGAATAATTATCTGTGGTTATTTAGCACAAGGACTCTTGAATTAATTTTATGGTATTATATTTTCCTGAAATGAAGATTGATATTTCTTTTCATCCACTCATTTCCTTCTTTGGTCATATTCATATGTACTCTAATAGCCTTTAATTTAGATAGTTTATTTACTATTTCATAATTTAATTTTTAAATTAGTACTTTTTTAATTGTTCTCCTCGTTTCAATGAAAATTTAATTTTCTTACTCGACTGCCAAATTATTGTAAATTAGATTACATGTTTAAATGCTGGTAAACTGTTGTACTCTCTTATAAGACTTGTTCTATCATTAACTCGATGAGTTTTATTCGATTTTTACGTTTAAATCTGCTTTTTTAAATAAATATTGTTTGGCCTACTGGAGTGCTTGCCTTCCAATAGACCGAATTTTATAGCTCAATACCCTAGTTGCTGAAGAAAGAGCATAATAAAATAACAACAAGATATTTCCATTCTAACAGATGCCCTTTATTAATAAGTTTCATTATATCTTTGCTATTTAAATATAAGTTAAGTTAAAATGTAAATATAATTTAAATATAAGTTAAATATAAGTGAATTTTAATTTTATCAACATAAAGATTTTGTTTTAGATTTGTCAATTTATATTCAGGATATTTTTAAGTGGGCAATGATTTCATTTACATTATGTAGCTTGTAAAAACTAATGTTTACAAAATACTATAATAATCTTTTCTAAGTATTCTTTTTAACTTTAATTCTTGTTTTTAAATATTGTTTGTAAATTTGTATAATTGAAAGTTATATTTTCATTAACTATTAATAACCGTGAATTTTTTTCATTACCTATTTCCAATATGTATATATCTTTGCATGAATAACCTGTAGAAATTAATTTACTAGTAACTAATAAATTTTTACACTTCTAAATTTCAATGTTATCGTATTTTATAAGAAATTTATACTATTAACAAATATATGGTTTTGAAAGTTCTTTTTAATAATGTAATTAATGTCACACTGCAGAAAAATCATAGCTAATAGAGAGGAACCTTTCAATTTAGAGTCATGATCAAGTGAGTAGGAAGGCAGTTGAGTGAATATCTGACTTTCCTAACTTCCCCACCACATCATAGGATTGATTTGAGTCTCAATACAATTTATTGGGAATCAGGTACATAACTAACTTCCTTTACCTTCTCCACTATCGTAATGTAGATGTCTCATTTTATAATTATGTTGCTTGCATCAACAAAGAATACTTTGAATGAAGTTTAAAATTTGTAACTTATAAAGAATATTATTTTTTAAATAATAGTAAAATATTTTTAATGCATAGATTTTTATCAAGTAGAGTCAGTAAAGATTTTATGCATTTACTCAAACTAATATTACTTGTTTTAATATTTCATTACATGAAGACACAAATACTCTTAAGTGCAAAGATGAATGGTGCTTAAAGCGAAAAGGTTCTCCAATTAACAATCTAGCTTTGAATTATCCGAGATATTCCTCATGTCTCATTTCAGCGATCCCAACGGGAAGCAATGATGGATGTACTTCCCCGGAAACTATCGGCCTTTTACTAACGATAATGGGGAGCTACTAAAGCTCGTATGGATCACAATTCAATGGCTGTAAATTGCTGTTTACAGCCATTTGAAACGAAACAGAAGTAATTACAAAAATGTTAACTGTGAAAGAAAGTAATTAGACGGGGTTATATGATTCTCGTAAAACTAGTTATTTTGAAGTTAACATTTACACATACATCAATTGTAATTACATTTAACTAGCTTTAAGCACTTTTAAGTAAATTTGTAGAAATCACCGTGTACTTAGAAAGAAACGTGCTAAATAATGGAAAAATTTATCTGTTTCTAAAATCCATGTTCGATATACCAGTAAGAGTGATTCGCATACTACTAGCGTTGCAGTGATTCAGAATAAATAAATAAAAAAAATAAACATGATTATTTGTTAAAAAATAGTGAAAAAATAGTTTTAGGTATTATTTACAAATGCCGCCAAATTTCTATAATTCAAACTTTTATGATTCTGAATATTGAATAATTTCATTTTCCCTGAGCCATAAATTCTCCTTTAAAAAACATAGAAAACAATATGGAAGGTTCGTAAGTTATTTCAGATAGATCGAATTTTTTGTGTAATTACTCTGGGTTCTAATTACGTTATAAATAGGTTAGTAAAACTTTCCAGTTCCCATGCGTTATTATTTTAATGGTCTTTCTAAAGTTAAGGGAAATGAGCAACACAGGAATGTCACATTGCCTTCGAAGATTCTAATTTTTCATCACTTTATTGATTCCAATCTTTAGTAATGACTCAAAGACTGCTTTTGAATAAGTGAATTTTTATAAGGTTCTAAATTGTTAAAGTCTAAGTAAATTTTTTTTATTTATTTGAATAAAACTTTAACATGTATATTATAATGAACACTTATTTTACAAAATAAAACATGTGGGTTAAAGTTTTCATTGGGTAGTTAACTTAAAGAAAACTCTTTGGGAAAACATATTGATACGGAACCTTCTTCTCACATTTAATTTTTTACTTTAAATTATAAAGTTTGATATTAGTTCGGCCAAATAATCTTATCATATAATCGTTAGGGGTAAGATGATTATATCACAGATGAGAATAGAATTATAAGATTAAGAACGATGACTCAAATAAGAAGACCATAATTTGGTGCACTCAGTTTGTTTATTTAAACAACATGATGCAATTCCTACCTAGAGGATGATGATAGTTGCGGTGTACCATCGACTCAATTAGATTTGTTTCATTTCGTAAAGAAGTAGGTGTGTTTTGTACGTAACTAGCGAGTTTTATGTCTTTATGTGAACGTGTACCTGTGAATGTCCGAATGTGTGTATGTGCCTAAATCATGGCAAGCTTCATATTTAAGTGTGACGCTGGGAGGGATGCAAAGATTAAGAACGATGACTCAAAGAGAAAAAAAGGGCACTTTCCATCTAAAAATGCGATTCACACTTTTGATCACTAAACCTGCAATGACCCCTCTTTGATTCTTTCATATTTAAAGGTAGTTTAGCTAAGATTTATAAAAATATTTTAAAATATTTTAAACATTGGAGAAAAAACAAACGATTCATTAAAATAAGGATAAAAATATTCTTAAGAATCGGAAGAAAAATGTGACACCGCAGTAACCTAAATTTAATTTTTGTTCTTTTCAGAAGCACTTGAAATGATAAAATAGTGAAGATTTGAGAATCATTGCTAATTTTCCATAGAATTAACATTACATTCCCGATTTTCAAAATAGCTAGTAGATGAGGTCCTTACCCAAACTACCCTATATTATAGATGTACTTTGAAAAATTTCCATACATAAATTAATGTTATGAAATCTGCTTATTTAACATGGAACTCTGCCCATAATTTCAAAAGTTGTAATTTTTTATCATTCCCTTTATAACCATACCACTCGTTAGGCGCTAAATTAGAGCATTCTGGCTTATTCCTTCCCACGTTATTTGGCTTTCGTATTACTTCTTCTGGCATTAAATGCTTAACTTCTTCCCAAAATGAAATAAAGAGTGTTTTCAGAAAATTTTTTTTTTCTATATTTATTATTCTTTAAGCAATAAGCATGCAAAAAAAAAAAAAAAACTTTTCCTGATCGTTCCTCTAAAGACAATATGTAACATTAAACAGCAAGCATACATTTTAATATGATATCTGATACGACAAAGGATATTATCTTTTTTTATTCCAATTCACGTGACTCCACATGAATTAAGACATCACATATTCATGTACAGTACCTCTCGTGCTTATTCCTCCATTTCGTTTTATGCTACAAGCGTTTAAAAGGTGATTGGTAACTTTCATCGTTGGATTGCTTGTATGGTTAAATACCTAATTATTGCCAGGAAAGAAGCCGACCAAGACAGGAGATGCATCGTACCGAAGAAATTAGCCAAAAAACAGCGCCAAATGGTATCTTTATAACCGCAAAGCGTTCATATATTACTTTCCCTTCATCCATTTAAAGGTTTATCTTTTGCATTAACCATTATTTTTATTACTTAGAAACGGATTCTTCATTATATAAAATTCTAGTTGATTTTATTATAATATTTTTCCCTACCAGCTGGATTATCTTATTTCTCCCTGATGAATCAGCCATTTAACTGAATCTCAGATATCGACTTGTGGTCATACGTAATTTAATCATCTGAATTACTAATCAAACATATTAACATACACTCCCGATTTTTGAATGCTAATATTATACGTATGTGTATATAAAATTACCTAAAATATATTTATTAGTATTATTTGATTTTGTGTCCACTTCGATCTAGTGGGTATAAAATATTTAATTCGGTTTTTGTACATTTTTCTTTTTATATAAAAGTTGTCAGGTTTCTGTTCACATACCTTTGAATATTAACAAAATGATTGTAAATCCAGTTATTTTCTGTCTTTTAAATTGATGACAATACATGGATACTATAAATAGAATACAATTATGAGTACTATATTAATGATTATGAAAATATATTATGAAGAACAAATGGGCCACTTTAGCCGATTGGTCATGGTCACTAACTAACAGCCAGCATTACTTCTGTCGTATGGAGTGTTCGAGTCCTGATGCCAGTGAAGGCCCCCTTTGCAATGAACTGTTGTGCGTTAAATTTACAGAGACTCGAAATCTTCTCGTTGTCATAATGTGGAAGTTTGGAGAGCGGTGTGCTTGCTCAGGTACCGTCCTCGTACCGAGGTTCCGAAGATCTACAATTAATAGCCCTCTTGTTGCTTCTAAATGCGATGTTAATAAATAATCAATACATGTGAAGAGAAAAAAAAATTAATTCTTTAAAAAGTTTCTTGAACATTATTTACGATTACTTTTCGAAAATTTGATGTTTTATGCTAAAATTATTTTTCTGTGAAATTTCGTGATAAAATGGTGGCCGGGATAGCCTAGGGGTCGGACTCGCAGCCGGCGATTTTCATCGAGACGTAGGTTCGAGCCTTAATTGCATTCAAGACCCACCGTGTTGGTGGGACTGAATCCAATTAAATCTGTCTCAAAGGTGAGGTGTGGAAGTTTACAGAGGGCCTGCCAGTTAATGTGTCTTACTCGTCACTTGGGCCAATGTTCAAAATTACGAAGCCAGTCGTCAACAGACCTCGTGTTGCTTGTAGCACGACGTTAATAAAACCAACCAAACATTCTTAGAAAAACTAGTATAATTTGTAATGTTAAGCAAATATGAATTTTCCAATTGTGATGTTATATAACTTTTCACAAAATAAAATAAAATTAAATAAAGATACAAACATTTTCTTTTTTTACGGTTGCAAATCAATTAGAAACTCGATGGAACAAACGAAAATAATAGTTCATTTATATGAAACGAATATTTCCTAATAAGGTGCGAAAAAGCCCTAAATTATTTTTAAGAGTGCCAATTCCGACTATATTTTTTCTATCACCGTAATGTTAAAAATTACCATATGTAACGATTACTTTCTTAAAAATATAGTGGTTGTACAGTCACTAATTTTGCCTGGACATTTACTGCATTCTTCTTATTTCTTTAATGACAGCATTTTTTTTTAAAAAAAAATGATCAGTTTTAATTTTTTAAAAAACTTTCGTTCGTCGAGAAACATGTGAGAAATTTCAGAACGCGATAAAAATCAACACACATTTTAACTCGTAAAATGTTCTTGAAAAATATTGTTTTGAAAAAATCTCTCATCAAAAAAAATTAACGATGCAATCTGCGCATGAAGTTAAGAAAAATGCAGCTTAAAGCATCTTTCCTTAAGCGAACTTTGAAATACACTGTGATTTATAACTTTCTCACAACCATTGTTGTCTTTAAGCATACCGAACAACCTACTTATTTTCTTTAGCTCTGTGAAGGAGAAGCTGAAAATTTTGACTTCGTATAACTCCATATTGCGGAGAAAGAAAACTTTTCTTCCCCGAAGTTGTTCCTTAGAGAAAAATCGTGACTAGAGATTAACTCGCGTTGAGGATAATTACACTGAAGGGAATATTCACGCTTCTTGGAAATGGGATTTTAAAACATACGAAACGAGTTCCAAAATGATTCTGAAAGATAATTCCAAAACGGCTAACTTAGAAGCTAAGCTACATATATTGAATTTTTTTTTTTTTTTTTACAAAATCTTGCGCTGTTTGTTTTTCAGCGCTGAAGAAAACTTAAATCACTAATTTTTTAAACGACATTTATTTTAACTAATGTACAAATATGTATAAATAATTAACAAATTTTTCAATAATATACTAAAAAAAGAATGTTTCAATATTAAAACGAAGATTAACTTATTCTTACATTTGGATGAAGTAGTTCTTAATATCTTTTCGAGTATAATATTTAACTAAAATCATTTCAAAGTTAAATTCCCTTTTTATTCTAAGAGGAAAATTTATTCAGAAACATTAAGATTAAGCCTCATATCGTATCGTACAACTTAGAAGGTTTTAATTTTTTTTAATCATTTAATTCTTTTCTTTTTTTTGTCATCATCAACTGTGGAATCATTTTGATCAAATCTGTCATGTAATATATCTTGATCGGGTGCTTACAGTTTTAAAAATATTTTAAAACATCTTTGGATTCCGGAAAACTAACAAACGAATCATTAAATTAGGACATCAATATTTTTGATAATCGGAGGAAAAAGTAATTCCTCAGAAACTATTATTCTTTTTTGCTCTTTCAGGTGCATTTTATTACATTCAAATTGATCAAATAGTAAAGATTTGAGAACGTTAGTTAAAATTCCGTTAACCTAACATTCACTTAATCAAAATGGCCGGTAGATGGGAGCCTTAAACATACACAGTAAAATTCTAATCCACTCATAAAAAATGCTTTAATTTGAAAAATTTCCATGCATAGAAATTTCGTTTTAAGTAGAGTAACTGGTTTTATAGTGAGCATTCAAGTTTTCTTGAATTAAATTCGATGCATAGAAATTTTCAATGCAAATAAGCTCGAAATATAAGAGGTTTAATTTTAGTTTTATGAATATGTAATAAGAATTCTTTATGAGGATAGTAAAATTAAAAACAAGCCGTAATTAGAGAACTAAAAGATGAATAAACTATGACAAAGAAGCTAGGAAATAATAAATAAGATTCGAAACTTATGACAATATATGAATAATCTGTGGTTTCTTAAAAGTTATGCTTTTTCACATTTATTTTATAATAATTTTTCAGTTTTACTTCGTATTCTTATCATCAATTAATTTGTTAATATTTTTAATGACTCTTTTTAGATAAAAAAAATCATTCAAATCTCTTTATAAGAAAAAAATGATATAAGTCTCTGTGCACTTTATATTTACGAAGAAGAAATAATTTTCGTGTCTTAATCATTTTTTAATAAAGAGTTGTTAATTGCACTCCTCAATAACTTGAGATTTATGTTTATACCCACGCATTCAAAGGCGTATAGAACAAATAGCTTTTTCAATGATATTTCATAATTATAATAGTTAATTTTCTAACTATTACTATTAAATTAGATTAGTTAATTTAAAAAATCGTTATAGAAACCCTTGAAAAATATTTATAAAGGTCAAAAGTTTTGTGAGAAACTAAAGATATATGTAACTTTTATAAATATATAAAAGAATTTATGCATAATATTATTAATCAAATAATTGTTAAGAAGAAATTGGATTCATAAGGTTTTATCTATAGTTTAAATACATTCTATTTTTACACAGCAAAGAAAAGAATGCCATTTATTTCTAGAAAATTATAAGCTTTTAGAAATATGATTAAAGGCGAAAATAAGTACTGAATATTTCAGTTGTAATGAAATAAGTGGATTTCAGCTCTTTAAGCATATTTACACAATTTAACATAAATGTGGACACTCATGGGCAATGAAGTAATAGGTACCTTAGAGTATATGAATAGCATGAAATATATTTAAGTGCCAAAAAATGTGACCATACACTTATTCCCCTTGTTGAATTACCAATCAAACATCGAAGATTTCAGCTGCCAACAGGGAGGTAACTGTTTCGTTTAACACGCGCTAAATGCAAAATTACGCCACGGAAAAATGTACTCAACAATAATAAACGCTTATTGCATTTTGAGTTCGTTACTAAGAAGTCCATTATTTTTTAAATATCTATGCCAGACAAAAGTAAAATTTGTAATAACCTGAAAGACTTCCTAGGAATTAAACTATAAATCTTAAATTTTATCTTAGAATTAATAACAATATAAAAATATGTTTCTTGGAAGGAATACATTTGTACATAACACAAATAACATTAAAAAGTTTTCTAAGAAAATACTTTGGAAACCAACTACACGTCTCTTATTAATTTGATTAAGAGTCTGTCAATAAAAGTAAATGTTCATGAAGAACATTTAAAAAGAACTAAAGTGGGGCTTAATAAAAAAAATTAATTATCACTCTTTCATTAAAGGTAAGGTGATATTACTTACATTGCTAGAAGAAATTATTAAAATACTTACACACGCACTTTCTGTGTGTGTCTCCCGCTCTCTTTATATAAATATAACCTAATTAAAAAATCAAAATCAACTAATAAAGTAAGAATAGAAAAGTATTCTGGGGAAATGAGTTAATAAGGACATTGAAATTCACATATTTGTGAAAAGCGATAAATAAGGAAAACTTTATGTGTTGTTCAAGTATTTCCCTAGTTAATAGTTCATTTTCCTGCATATTAATTCTTACGTACATATATTACAAATAAAGAAAGTTAATATCAATAAAAATTATACATAATAAATGTTTTAAAGCTGTTTATAGAAAAATCTTATTAGTTACAAGTTCTTACAACGAATTATTTCTTTTCAAAACGCGCAATAAAAATTTATGAAATAATTAAAATTAGTCTTATTTCATTTTATTTGCTTAGGAAATAAATTCCTTTTTTTTTAAATAAAGTGTTAGGAATGCTACGTCTCTCTTCAACGGCGCCGAAAGGTAAAGCTTTTTAATATCTAGCTCGACCAATAACGCCTCTTTAGACCTAGATAATAAAAACTCAAGTTTCAAAATTTCTTTGAATCTAATGGTGGAGGATTCAAAACGCCTTAAGCACTGCTTGGTCAACTTTCTCCTTCTCGACGGAGTCGAGACCCTCAATCCCGAAGTGGTGACACACGAATTAAACACTAGATGGCAAGACATCCTAGAACTTCTGGTTGCATATATTCTCGATACAAAATAATTGCCTCTGTATGCATAACTAAACCAACAGCACATGAATCACATCCAGTGATATACCGGCTTGGGCACACGTGTCAACGCGACCCGCCACTTGAGATAGCTGACAATTTCGAATGGAAACTTTCAAAAAATGCAACCCAATACAACAGAGAGGGGGATATATACCAACTGTAGAAAAAGCTGGAAAAGCAACCTTTTCTACAAATGTCATCCAGAATTTTTCTCCTCATATCATCATAATGACATTGGAATGGGAGTACGTGGAGGCTCTCTTGAACAACAGAATTTAAAATATCTTAATAGCTTGCCCGAATGAGACGTCTCTTTGAACTTATTGCTAAAAGTGCAGCCGAATGCGATTGGTTTGGTTTTTTGAGACTTAGTGGACAGAGACTCGATACACCACCGACACCTCAAAGTCAACTGCCCTCCCCCTACATAGGGTCGAAAACATCTAGACACTGAAGGAATAATTGAAGTTTCATTCAGGGTGCATTGAAAGTAAATTACTCGTCCTTTATTTTTAACTGCTTCAGATTATACTTATGATACATATATCGTGATGAGCTAAAAATAATTCAACAAAAAAAAATTCTCAGTTCCTCTAATTAAGAATTATTGACTGCCTAATTAAACTTAAGTACACTTTTTTTAAATATGAGCTTCCGAAAAACTTAAATCCTTTTAAATACTTTCGATCTTAGCTGTCAGAAATCAAGGATTGCACAAACGTTTATTAAAAAAATAATATTCATAGACTAATATGAAAATTAATGCAATTGGTACATTCAAGTAAAAAGAAAACCTATTCCATCAATTGTTTTCATTTTAGATTACAATATAAAATAAACAATTAGAACTCTAGTGCAATAGAATTTTACAGTATAATGGCTCACTTGCTTTTCTACAGAGGAAAAAATAAAGTTGCTGAACTTTAGATTTCTTCTCAACTGATTACTCTGCTTTATCGAACAAATGCGTCTACCTAAAAAGAGTTAAATTGAGGGATCGGTGAAAACCTTAACTTTTAACAATGAAGTTAAACAGTCCTTTTTTTTTGTAGAAAACCTAAACAAAACCGAAGAAGCGAAGCCATTAAATTTGATCAATTGTATACTTTCAGTGTTTTCTGGTTGTGAATAGGGTGTTTTTTTTTATCTTGTTCCGTTGCATAACCTGTTACAGTTATTTTTTTCTTGTGTGGGCTCATATCGATTCGTCACATTTATTTTCGTGAAAATAAATAGGAATTCTTATCTCAAACATCCCTTAAAAGTAGAGAAAGCTGACAACTGAATTTACTTGTTATTATGTACTTTTTTGGGGAAAAAACTTACTTTGAGATATCGGAATGGCTTAGATACATAATACATTTTGTATATGCTCAATATTTTTAAGAGGTTCATTTAAAAGTTATAATCTTATAATGAATAATTATATGTTGTGTTTCATCAACTATATACATAAAGATAAGCATATAAATAACAAACAAATAGAAAAATCATTTGATTTATAGTTAAATTGAATAAAAAGTACATTTGAATTAAAAAAGGTACTTACAAAGATATATGACTGACAATATAAATTCGTTGCTATTTATAGGAGACTTTATATAAACTGGAATATACATTTTCTAAATTGTCATAAAAGACATTAAAATTCCCTCTATTATATTGAAAATTCAGACAGTATGTAATTTTGACAGAAATAATTACCTAGAACTTTTTCAAATTTCGGTCAATTTAATTGATGACTTAGTAATTAATCGAGAATAGGGTAATGAACTACATGGAACAAAATGGAGAGAAAACCTATTGAAATATTTTCGTTTTATTCAATTTTTATACACTCAATATTAAAATAAGCCATTTTAGAAACTAAAAGAAATCTGTTTAAGACATTGAAGAAAGTTATGAAAATAAATATGGACTTAATAAAGTGTTTTTTTTTAACCTAAAGCAGAATAATAAGAAACATTTCTTTCCCAAATCATCATTATATTGTAAGTTGTTAATTATAAATAAACATTAAGTTAATGCATTACGTGTGATTACTGGTAATCTGGGCAAGTGACCTTATATATATATATATATATATATATATATTCATAAATATGATACCAATATAAAATAATTAATACAAAATGATGGCATTAAAACTTTTTAAAATGATACAACTCTCCGATTTTTAAAGTATTGATATTTTAACCAGCGTTTTAATACTTCGTGAAATTTATAATCAAAATTTAATAAACATACAAACAACGAATTAATCAAAAACTACGCTGCTGGCCTTTAAAATAACACCATGAAGGGAAGAAAATATAAAAAAGGTATTTATTGTATGTAAATAGTATAAAAGGCATGAAGGAAAAAAGATTAAATTTGCGAGCAGATGGGAGTTTACAGGGTTACGAAATTAGTAGATCACTTTCCAATCCTGGCAGCTAAAGCGGCCCTTACCTAATTTAAGCATTAACTGGACTTCAGACATTAACTGGATCCAATAACTGGACTTGGATGACAGAAGCCGGCAGCTCATTCCATGCTGTTTTAAATCTATGCCACACTTCATCAATCATGTTAGTTGGAGAGGGGTGGTAGGCCAGTCACTCAGCAACCTATAACCAGATGCTTTCAATGGGTGATAGATCTGGATTCCGTAGAGTCCAGGGCAACAATCAAATACCCTGAGTATCGAAGAAGATCAAAGCACGACATGGAACATGTGATCTTGCATAATCATATTGGAAGATAGCGTTTGCCAGGCCTCGAAGATAGGGCCCAACAACTGGACGTAAGATGTTAGAAATGTATCGATATGCGTTCTTGTTACCTTCGATCCAAACAAGACATATATGTGTCATGCACCCACTGACTTCATGTGCAGGGCCTCTATGCCGATATCTAATGCAAGCAAGAGACTATTGGTCTATTCAAGGTCTCGAGACACGTATACGGCCATCAGAATACTGCACGCAGAACCGGGACTCTTCTGAAAATACGACTTCGTGCCACTCCTGTATCCAATTTTGTCGTTCGGTGCACCAGAGTCGCCATCTCTCTTTATGCTGCATTATTAAGGGAAGCTGAAGTAATGGCCACCGTGCTGACAGTCCACGCTGCTGCAAACGTCATCACACCATTAGCGGATACTGGGTGTGCTGCAAACAGGGTCATTTCCTGACTAATGGTCCTTGATGAGATTGCACGGTTTTCCAGGGCCAACCTCACAATATATCTGTCCTCCCGGGCTATATTCTTGGGAGAGTGTGGAGATCCTACATGCCATTCAGTATGACCTTCAACAAAACATTGATTCCATATTCACATGACAGTGATTAGATTTCGACGAGCAATATGATGGAACGATAACTCACATTCTCGATAGGCAACGATCCTGCCTCTACACGATATTCTGAGCAAACTCCGAACTTACAAAGCGCTTTCCGAATGAGAAATCTACAACACAATTTTTATTTCATGCAGTGCTTCAGATGTTGTTTACCCCTTCTGCATTGTTTGAATGCCCTGAAATATCAATCATTTTCATATCATAACCTCTTCTTACTTCCATGTAATTTTCACGTTAGCCAGATCATTGCTTCCTGGTTTTGAAATTTTAATGGCAAGTAGTGTATATAAAAAAGAAATTACTAGAATAATAAAACGAAAAATCACGAGTTTAGTAACTTGTGAATAAATCCTGCAATTGTTGAAAAATGAGAAAAAACAATGAGGTAATGAAATGCATATTTATGAATTAAAATTATTTACAGGGTTGCAAAAATATAAATAAAGTCGAACTTATATAAATGAATATCCTTGAGAAAAGATGTTAAGTATAGAAAAATACAGTGAAGTTACACTGTTTACATAAATTTCAGTATTTAAAAGAATAAAATAGCACACAATTACTTGTGTAGTAAAATAAAGAATTAGTGATAAAAAAAGTTAAATATTGAACAGGATTCACTTATTCTTTTGTGAAATGCTATTTACAAAATGCTTACAGATTTCTAATTTAATATGTAAATTTTGTAAATTAGTTTTCCTCTTAAGTAACATTCATGTATGTAAGTTTTTCATTTTCAAAATCTTACACATCTAATAACTGCAATAAAATATTCATTTTAAACAATTGAGCATACATCTACATCAAGACAACGAAATATCTATATAACAGGACTTTATTGAATAAAATAGAAGAACATAAGAACAACACAGAAACAAGCACACACATATATATAAAATCTTAGTTACAAAAAAGGAGTTAATGGCCCGTTTTGGTAAGTAATGTCTAGGGTTTTTGAATTTACAAAAGAGAAGGAATTTTTAAAAATGATATTTAATTAAATATAATATT
The DNA here is from genome assembly GCA_019974015.1 of Nephila pilipes. NCBI lineage: Eukaryota > Metazoa > Arthropoda > Arachnida > Araneae > Nephilidae > Nephila > Nephila pilipes. The sequence goes on along the minus strand of BMAW01076841.1, from coordinate 272,727 downwards.
TCATAAATAAATTTTTTTTACAAAACGGAATTTGAACTATAGGGTTTACATTTAAAAAATCAGGGAACTATCATATCGTTCGTACAAACACAATGCATTTACCTTTGGCTCTCAAGACGTCGACTCCGCAGATGAGGCTACGAATCAGAAGTCTGGTTCCCTCTAGTGTAGGAAGACGTTACAAATATCAATTCCTACACGCACACACACACACACACATACATATACACACACAACACACACACAGATATATAGATATATATATATATATATATATATATTCATGGAATTTTAGTAATATTTATATAATTCAAAATTTCTTAAAATTTGCAAAAAAAAAAAAATGTTTCATACGGGTTGACAAATTCACACAACAAATTTATTCTAAGTATTCAAATTCTTACAATTTTGTCAAATGCTAGCATTTGGTAAGCTTTAGTAAATGAAGAAAGTAGTTTTACTTGGAATTTTTTTAATAAAGGGATAAAAATGATTATAATTTAGTTTAAGCATACGAATGTAAATAATTTTTTCCCCTTTTTTATGAGTTAATGGTGTAAATTTCGAACATTTTCAAATTTACAACAATATCTTATGAAGATCTAATTTCTTTCTATTAGTTTTAATAATGTTGAATTTTTCTTTAAGTTATTCAACACTGCACTTCTAAGTTATTTGATTTATTGGTAGTAGATTTAATAAAAATAAATATTTCATATTTTGATATATAATATATATATCTATATATATTGGTAGTTTTGTTTTATTACACAACCTTCAAGTAATGAATGGATGAAAATTTGTAAACTAAAAATTTATTGATCATATCACAGAAGTCGTGTTACTTTTCAATAAATTTAATTCATTTTTTCAATAAAATTCAATTTGTATTTATATTCTAAGATTTATATCAATGCAATTTATAATAAGGCAAGAAAGAATAGGAGCTTTCTTCATCATTTTCTGTATCGAAAGACAATACTTTTCAAAAAGGAGAATATACTAGAAAAGGAATGCAATACTTTCTCTTCGGATAATTCAATTTTCGCATAGTTTTCATCTCTATAAGTTTTAAAACGCAGGGAACTCTAAAAATTATTTTTTCTCCTTAAGAATCATTCTATGTCAATCCAACAATATTTTTCAGTTATATTTTAAAATATTGTTTTGAGTGGTATTTTCATCGATTAACTCTAAAATATTTACTCTATCAAATATTTTACTATATTTGATAGAGTACTACCTTTATACTATACTTGATAGAGTATTACCTCTATCAAATATTTTACTCTTACTATATATAATCTTTACTCTATCAAAACTAGATGCAATACATGATATATAATATAAGTTGTATAACGAACCTTCATATGAAAATAGAAATTATACATTTTTAAGTGTAAAACAGGTCATCAATTTGGTTATTTCTTTTCACTCTCTTGTCTGTACAACGTAAAATTATAGAAAATAGTTACACACTAAACAGGATTTCATCCTTTTTATGTATTATTCTTATCCATTTAAAATTTGTGCAATGTTGAAAATTAATAACCCTCAAGTTTAAATTTTATATGTATATTATCAATTTGATTACTTTTTATTGAATGTAATTATTGATCAGTACTTAAAATTAACTTTTAAGTGAATAGAAGAGGTAACTCAGAAATTTTATTCGATGTCATTCCTATGAATCTGAAGTAGTTATCTTAATGCCGAGGATTTTATTTTGTTGAATTATGCTTATTGATGAATATTTTTTATAGAAACAAAGGAAATACCATCGCTTTAAATAAGTACATGTTTTGTCGATAGGTGGCATTGCTATTCACATTGGTTCTGAATTGTGTGTTGCCATTTTTAAACGGCGCCCAAACAAATGTGACAATAATTCATAAGATAGTTATGATTTAGCCACCAGTTTCTGCCAAATCAGAATTGGATTGTTACTGTGGAGAATTCTCGTCGTCAACTTGAGTTGAGTTGTCACAGTCGATGAAATCAGGATTGATCATTTTAAATCCGAAACCAAGCAACAATCGAAACAACAGATTGTTTCAGGGGAATTTGTTCCAAACAAGGCGAAAACAGTCTCAACGACCGGGAAAGTTAAGGTTTCGATTATTTCGATACTTTGGGCGTCATATTTATGGACTCTTTATAAAAAAAGGAAACCGATAAATAAACAATACTACATTAAGTTACAATTTCCTCCCTCCCTTTTCAAAATCCCATCGCATTCACTTTTTGAACTGTCCTTAAAGGGAATAAAAATTCTGATAAAAAGATAGAAAAGAATATGAAACATTCATTAATCGGATAGGATTTGAAAAACTATAAATTTGATGAACGGCAAGAAACAAAACACATTCTCATTTTATATTGTAAGTTTATAACTTTTTCTCTTATTCTAAAGTAATATTTGCAAAATAAAGTACTTGTTTTCTAGGAAAGTATTATAAAATATACTCTACACCGCAATTAAAATGACGGAAATGGATTTTCATCGATTTCATTTTTATAATAATCACTTCCTCATCTGATGAATATCAAAGAAGATGGGAAGGGATGGAACTCAAAATTCGCTGAGCCATTTACTTTTTTAAATGAAAGGAATAAACAAAGTTGTAATCTCTTTTGATAAAATACACACAAAGAAATAAAGTTCCGAAATAGAATAGATTCCAACTCAGATATTCCAGCCATTTAAACAGAACTTAAGAAATGTATTTCAAACTGAGTTCTCAGGATTAATGAGATTTATTCCTTGAAAAATCTATACTTGCTCAGGGACTCAACTATTCGCAAACAACTTTCTTTTTACCGTATCTTCGATTTAAAATGTCTGGAGGAAATACCGAATATCTTTTCAAGCCTGATCGACTGTGTCAAACACTGTTCTCGGAAAAATATATGTGCATTTTTGAACTTTTTTAATTTGTTATCCGGGAATATGCTGAGTGTTTTTCTTTTCGTGTATCGGTTGTGTGAAACCCGACATTATATTGCATGAGGAAAAAAAAAGAATAAGAGTTTTGTAATTTTTTTCCTTCTTTCTCAAAAGATTTTCTTTTTTTCATTTTCGTTTTTTCTCATAAGTTTTCTTCTTTCTTGGATAACAAAATGCCCCTTTTTTCTCGCTCGCTGTTCGTCCATACAGTAACTTTAATATCTACTGTTTGTGAAGCTGGGTTGCATTTTAGCTTACATCAAAATTGACAAAATTCGTACTGTTATACTTTTTGAAAGTAACGACTGTTGCTATTTTTAGCTCATCTTTCTATATTGAGTTTTTCTGAAATCAAGCTATAGCAAGTTATAACGTAGAGAGCTAAATTCAAAGGAATTTCGTTATAAAAATAAGTTTTTGGCTTATGTTTTCCAGAGGAAAATGAAATATATTAAAATTATCACTAACTAATCGCTGTTTATAATTATAATTGATACTGTTGGAAAAAAATTATACTTCTATAGTTCTACAGAATAATGGTACTTATCAAATGCTTGCAGGGGCTGAAATTTAAATGCGAATAAATAATGAAGTCTTCCCTTTTATGATATGTGAAAATTAAATAAATAAATCTCTATCAACTCATGTAGCATTCTTTTCATGATTAAAAATAATTATTTATATTGCTATAAAGCTTTGTGTTGCTCTAAAGTTTCGCATCAGGCATCCTATGAGTTTCCAAAATGAAATAATTTTATACATTTACAAATTTTATCAAATTGTGAGATTAACTACATAATTCATTAATCTAGCAATTTGAGATAAATTTTGTAAATATGTAAAATATTTTATTTATATTATATTAATAAAAATAATTCACTCTCACACACAATTACTGCATCTTATTATTTATCTATGTTTACGATGGACAATTTGGTAAATATTTATTCAAAATTTCCATATATTACCGTAGATCAGCGATTCTCATAGCATATCCAAGTGAAAATATATAGGCGTGAGCATATCCAAGAGAAAATACTATTTAAAAAACTTGATTGACTGACTGGATGGAAATACACACATACATACAAAACAAAATACATTTCGACATAGTATTGAATAATTAACTTATTAAATTAAAGCAACTTACTAAATCAAAACTTACTGAATTAAAAACAAATTTAATAATTATTAGTGACTTCCTTGGGCCTGTCTTTCAAGACAAAGTTTTTCGAAGGAAGGCTTAGTATTAAAAATAGACTCTCTCAGTTCTTTTTCTATATTAAGCTGAAATCTATATTTTATGTTCAAAGAAGCCACCCCAGAAAATCCAGTTTCAAAAAGGTAGGATGTTGAAAATGGTAATAAAATGCGCAATGCCCTTGTTTTTAGTGCAGAAAACTCATCATCTACTCCTGCTCAAAATTGAAAGAGTGATTTATTACTAAATTGTCTTTTGGTTTTGTCACTTATCGTGAAGTCAATGAAGGTTTTCCTCGGCAATTGAGAGCCATTCGGAAATGTTATAAAATGGATCCCTAACCCACTCGTAACTTGCTATCAGTTTGTAGTCAGTAAGAAAATACTTTTTAAAATTCCTTACCGGCATTATTAATTGATTTTCAATGGTAACAGAAATAACTTTTATATGTTCTTCTTCAGCCTTGTAAGTTTTAACGCAATCATCCACAATTGCAAACTTATTAGTTTCTTTTTATTTAAATTTCTGCTCCACAATTCTAATTTTCTACAAAAAGCATTACATTTATCACTCGTATACAATATTTGAGTATTTGATCTTTGGAGTTGAAAATTCAAATTATTTAATCCCTCATATATGTCGACTAAATAGCCCGATTTCATCACAAATGAACCATCGCGAAAATTCTCGGCTTCCGGTCTGTTTTCTTTTCCTAGGAAAATGCCGATTTCTTCTATTAATTCACAATCACGTTGCAAAATGTTCCCGAGTGATAATCCTCTTGCCTTGCAATAAAATAGTAATTCTGAATGTACTGCATCAGTGTATTTACAAAGTGTGGAAAAGATTCTTGATTTCAGGGATCTCATTTTTATATAATTTACTATGGTTACATCTTCAGTTAACATAATATTTAGATCAGGACTTATTTCTTTGGATGACAGAGCTTCTCTGTGAATCATACAATGAGTCCATACACACTGTGGCGATTTTTGTTTTACAAGTGCTTGTATACTTTGGTGCATATTCCAATGAAATTTTTTCATTCTTTGTTTGCCTCGTTCATAATATCATTTAAGGTAGCAAACAAAGCGAGTGCTGTTGCTTTGAAAGTAGTTCTACGACTACTATCATCACAAAATCGAACATAGGTAATGAAGTAAGCATCTTTATTAATATATGTTGCCTCATCAAGCTGTAGTGACAACAATTTATCACTCAACTTCGAGAAAAGAGGACACTGTACATCTTCAGCTATATCACCAATTCGATGGGTAATAGTATGATTTGAAAGCGGTTTGAACTGCAAATATTTTGCAAAATTATCTCCAAATGTAGTTTCTACAATCCCAATTGCTATTGGCAAAATAAGCTCTTCACCAATGGTGAGAGGCTTTTTACGTCTAACTAATTTATATAAAACTTTGTAAGAGGCAATTAAAGCTTTTTCATTTCCAAAGTTTTTTTTTTAAAAAAAAGTGATGTTTGCTTTTCATATGATTTTAATTTTAATTCGAAGATTTCTCTGAGTTTGTTAACGTACACACTATGAAGTGCTTTCAAATGTTATTCCAGTTTATCAGGTCCCATGCTGTCTTCCGCCAACATTTTTGAGCAAAGGATGCACAGCTGCCTTCCTTCTTCATTTACTTCAGCACTGGTAAACCCGTTATTTAAGTATTCTTGAGAATATTTTCTTGATTTTATATTCAGAACCACGTTCGTCTGTGTACTTGTGGATGTTTGACTATCGTCTACGACCGCTTAAAAATTTATCCATGATTCTGCATAAATCTGCTGCCGTTGATATTTAATACAGTTAATTGCAAATAACACGAAAACATATATAACATACACATTCACAATATATTTCAGTAGCGATAGAAGGATAGACTCGAATGAGATGGCTGGAAATGTAACTGGCATTATCGAACATTCTCTCTATGAGAAAACATTTGCTCATATCTGCGCATGCTCGAGACGGCATCTCGTTGACATTACAGAATGTTCGAGATAAATGGGAACTTCTCGCGAAACTGCGAAAATGTCCGTTACGGTGGACGCAAGAACATTAATAATTAATTAATTAAGTTTAGGTCGTAATGTAGCTTTAGCGCCAAAATACTCAAATTAAAATAGTATTGTATACATTTTATTGAATGCGGGGAGCACGATGAAAATTATGATTGAAAATTAGGCACCGCAAATACTGAAACGTTGAGAAATCAGAACCGTAATTCATAAAGAAAATTCATGTTGTGAAGCTTTAATGTATATAGTGTCATTCTTTTAGACAGCACAGTGACAAATTTCATGATAGACAAAGGATTCAATTGCCATTTATTCCAAAACTTCCTAAAATTCGTTGATTCCAACAATAGGGACATAATTTATTTCTTGAGAGTAAGCTGTTTAAGGTATTCGACTACGTTAAAAACTCGAATATCAGAGAAAATACCGATTTTTTTTTTCATTTATCCATTAAAATATTTGAAATCTTCTCTTTCTAAAGCTACCTTTCATTTGTAGCTACGGTACATAGAAATCAAGTTTTAAGTATTTTAATATCAGACATTTCCTTCGTTTTCTGAACAAGTTTTAACTTTAAATCCATTTCGAGAAGAATATAATTTTCAGCATGTTTACAATTTTTGAAATGCAATGACTCAAAAGGTTTTTTTTCTATATATTGACGGAATTTGTTATAAATATTTTTCATATTATTTTTAAGATCCTGAACGAGGAGTTTTGCAATGTATGGTATATAAGTGGATTTATTCACATTTTAATGCATAAGAGTGGAGGAATTTTTTTTAAAAAAAAACGAGTGTTGTTATTTCGACTTATAATAACTCTGTAAATAATGTGAATTATTAAGAAATCTTTGTTCAGGCTCTGTACAGGTGTCCTATCAATACATATGCTGAATAAATATGTTACAAAAAGATTTTTCATGAAAGGAGAATATTTTGAATATGTGCTATTTTTTTTTTTTTTTTTTTTCTTATTTTAAGCTAAGAAACTGCATTTTAAAAATTTTCATTGTAATAAATATCAATTATTCTTACCCTTGTATAAACGGTAGTAAGATTATTTATTTTGAGCCCAGTCGTGTTGGTCTTGTGAAGTGTAATTAAAACATCAAATTTAACTCTTTATTTGATGCCTATCTTGTCTTAACATGATTAAGAATTAAGTTGTGTATTACTAAACTCTCTAACCTGCGTCTTTCGGAGGATGTCACGGAAGCAGACCTAATGACACTATCAAAGAATTAGATAAAACTACTACTTAAAAATTAATGTAACACAATTGTTCCCCCGAATCATAAATAATTGTATACACAGGCACCTTTATTTCGTGAATAAATAAGATTAAGCGAATACATTTCAGTGGCAAATAGCTATAAAATGTACAATTTAAAGTTAATATCCACAAAAGTTTTATAATAAGCAATGACCAATTACATCCTAGTTGGTAGATCAAAGAGCTTTGTATTATGAGCTCTAGTTTTGGAGATTATCTTCTTGAATAATGGAGACACTACACAAATAATGCAATTTTGAGTCAAGAAGTTTTCTCACATTGTGTTAGAATCATTTTGACACATAAGGCCTCTACTCAAAGATTTTCATCGTGAGTTAAACGTAGTTCTGAATTGGAGATGTCCATTGTTATATGATCCATTTTCTTACTTTACTTGGACGTTACCTCAAACCAAAAGAAATTAAGAAAAAATTATATCAAGTCTATATCAAAATGCACAATCATCTAATTTTTTGCCTTTTTTTCTACAAAATCTAATATGGACTTGCATTTGATTCGCAAATTTGAAGGAAAAAACTTATTTTGTTGAATAAATAGTATATACGCATAATTTTTATGGAACGGCGTGATTGGTTTATTGACTCATTCAAAGCGTCAATGTTAATATAGATAAGCGAATATTAATTATTATTAGCTACCTAATTAGCTATTGTTTTAGTCAACAATAAAATGGTCCCTCCAGCATTTTTCAAAGTAAAGTGTTTTCTGAATAATTTTAAAATAGAATGAATAAATGAGTGAATGAGTGAGTGAACGAATGAGTAAATATATGAACGAATAATATGGTATAAAAATGAGTGAATAAATAAGAGAGATAATGAATGAGTGAATGGACGAATTAATCAATGGATCAAATTTTCAAATCATCATCAAATTATCTATTGCTTTCATCCTAATAATAAACTGAATATTTTAATAATCATTTTTAAAAAGTTTGGGCTTTTGATTGCTAATTCTATTCTTAGCAAAATGTTACACGGAATAGTTACTTTTTCATATTAATTAATCTTTTCTCAAATATTAAAATGCAAACTGCATTGCTTTAGTTTCTTCCCGACATATCTCTTTTTCCTATTTTTTGATCATATTTTAAAATCATATTTTTAACATCCTGTAGTTTCGCAAAGAAACTCTTAATAATTTTTTTTCTCTTTCATATAAGTTTTAAATGTATATGGATATTGCAAAATTAGATGGAAATTTATGTTTTATTCTGTAATATTCTTCAAAAGAAGCCAGATTAAATTTTTAAAAGGAATTAATTCAGTTATTTCAATCGACTTCGATTTTTTCATATTTTTTTATTTAGGCTCATAGTTATAAATAGTTTCATTAGTAACTTTATTAATTATTCGCTGAAACATTTTAGTTATTATAATTATTTTTTTTAGAAAAAAAACAATTTAGGAGCAATTGCTTTGAGTACAACAACACTGTTAAATTATTAAAGAAAAATATTTTGAAAAATCTTCAAAATGTTTGGCAAAAAAACTGATTTATTTTGCTTAAAATAGAAAAAGACCTAAGAGAGTAAATGAAAAGTTTATCTAGAAGTTTCAAAATTGATATTTATGGAAATATCTTTTTTTCGTCTAGCACTTTTCAATTCAGAAGGGCATGTACGCAACAAATTTTTTAAACATCTGAAAACACAGAGAAAAATTTCTTTTTATTTTAGCATATTTGTATCAGTTTCTGCTTCATGCTTTTAATGAACCAATTTATATACGTCAAATTGAAAGTGTACATGAAGTGGATAGATAGCTTCCCATCGAAAAGAGGAAAACTAAACATTTTATCGATTAATTTATTTTACCAAACTCTTTCTTTTAGAAAACATCTTTTTACCGGAAGATAAATGAAGAAGAGTACATCCTTTATTCTAAGTTACATAAAAGCGGAGCTTTATCCGCAAATGTGTTTCAGTGAGTGAACAGGAAATGCTGTCTGAGGCAGATTACCGAGATAAAGTTTTTATTAAAACGGTTCAAATTATTGAATAATCCTGTGTAAAGAGTTTTCACTAGTTTCGAAATCATATAAGAAAATGAGATGTTAAGAGTTTTTTTGGGGCGAAGTTGTAGAAAATATGTTTAAATATATCTTGAAACCAAATAAGAATTTTATAAATTTTTAATGTGTTCTAGCATTCATCTCTAAGTTTTAAGATATAGACAAAATAATTGCTCGGAGAGAGATAATTACGTTATGAACGGATAAATCTTAAATCGAATATCTATTTATCTGAATTTGTATTGGTGATATTCATCCAGTTTGTAGTCCAACAAAATTGATATCAAATATGTAGTTGAAATCGATGAGACGGATGTCAAAATGTCAGTGCCACGCTTATGTAATTTACATCATTTTACACTTATCTATCTATGCATGTAT
>BMAW01076841.1:243238-262458 GCA_019974015.1 Nephila pilipes | reverse complement strand
ATATATATATATATATATATATATATATATATATATATATACATATACAGAAAGAGAGAAAGTTAATATATGAGAGCTTTGCTGAATAGGAAGATTTGGGTCCATAAAACGTGTTTAATCATGTCTGTGTAACTAAAATCAAACAACATTTAAATTGCTTTACTTTCTTTTGGGGGCTTTTTTAGATTTATTTTTACTTTATACTGTTAAAGTATTTTTTACTTAACATTTTTCATGAATATTTTTCTATTCGGTCTTTATATATATATATATATATATATATATATATATATATATATATATATATATATATATGACTGTATATAATAATGATTGTTTTTAAAACAATATGAACTGTTTGTCTAAGTTTGTTATTGGTTTCAGCTATAACTTACCAAAGAAATAAAGCACATTTTACCCATAAATATATGAGTTATCCTTATAAACATGGTCATTTAATTAGCATTTAAAGAACTTTTGATGATTCTATTTTAATATCTGGTCCAATTGTTTTTAAGCAATTTGGATTTTTTCTCGGCAGGTAATAGATTAAGAGGTTTTATGTTACAGGATGCACATATCATTAGCTTTCTTCTTTTAGAAATTTCTTTTTATTTCTTACACAATCGTAGTATAACACGTAATTTACTTACATTTGCATCTTGTTTCATATAAATAAGGCAGAAGGCAAAGATGTTTAAAGATTTATAAATAGATTTGTAACATTGAGATATTTGCGAACCGTCCTTTAATTAACTTTCAGGGTAACTTTCCGATTTTATATTTAAAATTTCAAATGAATCTGAAACGCTATTGCACGAATTATATAAAGTTAAGAAAGGTAGCAAATAGATTAGAGAAGATAGTGAAATATAAATGAAATAGAACTGAGAGTAAAGTGGATAGATGTGAGTACTTTGTAGGTAGATGTTAGTAAGTTAGAAATATCGGAGTAAATTGCCTCAGTTGACTTTCTGTGATTAAAATTTTTTTAAGAAAAAATTGCCTTAGAATAAATATCAAATGAAGTCGATTCTCCAGTGTTCGAGGAATTAATCACTAAATACTAAAGAATTGGTAAGATTGAACTTAACTTTTAATTCTAAATTAGAATCGGGTTATGTTGAACGTTTTTTCGAAGAGAGCGATCTTGCGTAATTCAGGAAAACAATTTATAAAAAAATGTTTTTTTTTCTGACATGTCTTGAACAGGAATTGTGATCTTATTGACTATTTAATTAAATTTAACAATGACTTTAGATTTAAATAATGAGGGTAGGTGTTACAGCTTCTATTATTTATACTTTTATTGCTGACTAGGAGTATTACAAAAACCATTGAATACATGCGTTCGCCGTATACTCCTGAGAGTTATAAGTAAACTACTCATTAAAAATTCTATGTGCCTAACTCTTACTACAATTGTTTTACAATATTCTTTTAAATCCAGTTTAATTTCAGAATATGTAACTTTACTGTTGGGACTTTTTATTTCCATTCTGAGGGAAGTCAATACAACGTAAAAAAAGAAGCCTCCTGACCATTTCGATCAATCCATTGATGATATGTCCATAACCAAGATGCTATACCTTAGTATTGAAATTATAGCTGTTTCATTGCTTTTGAATAAAGGTATTAGGAATTGAAAATTCAAACCAATTTTTTTTAAATCTATCCTTTAATGGATGAAATATTAATTATAATTAATCAAAGCAGAAATGGAGTGTATTTCGGAGTCTCAGACAAAAACATAAAGATGGTTGAAAGGCTTCATACAGTATCATTTGTACTGTAGAACTATCACTAAATAACCTTAATTACTTTTTTTTTTCGTATTAGAGTAGTAAATATTGACATACTTTTAAATCTTATTATTTCAGAACTTTGAGAAGAAAAAGAAGACACATGATCATTGGGTAGAACGTTTAGGCAATAATTAATGCTTTAACGCTCCGTAACTACTTCCTACACTTTCTACGTTTAATTGCATTTAAAACTACTTGGAAACGAAAGTAAATTGAATAAATGAGTCAATTATAGACGGTAATTAAATTATTTTTCTCAAATAATGAATAATCAATATTTAATTCCTAGCTGGCTTTATCTTTGTCATTCCTTATAAGCTTCTGATTTTACGTTTAAATCTGATAAAAATTGTTTTTGTTAGTGATTCACTATACAAGAATCACCTTGACTGTGATCCGAAATCTTCTCAAGCTTGGCAAGATGGTCACCATTACTTCTTTTATAACTGCAGCTCTCGACCTCTAAATTACAGCGTGTGTATTAAATTTTTTGCTATTTATATATTCATATTCTCAGTTTTACTCAGTACAGTTTAATAAATCTAAGCCATTCAGCATAAGTCATGCTTGAATTACTGGAAGAAATTTTCAGTTCTTGCTATATCACAAGAAGTCTCCTATGTGTTAGTTGAAAGGAGAAATGCATACAGTCTACACCAAAAGTCTTTACAGTATAACTAATTTTTCATTTCTCAACTGAAACACAACACGTTTCAGTCGAAATTTGAGATGCAATAATTTGTATTTTGATGAAAAATGTTCAACATTCATCAGATTTTAGCCTGGTGAATAATTTTTATCTAGTATGAGTATCTCCAAATATTTTTGGACAACATGATTCCTGCTTGAGGTGCCTTTCATGCTGACACTTCCTTTGATAACATTTTTTTATCCATTGTATTCCGAAATAATTACAGACTATATGATTCTTACTTGAGGTACATTTTTTACTGAGACTTCCTTTGATAACATTTTTTTATCCATTGTATTCCGACTTCAAAAATTTGAATTCAATTTATTAACACTAGTTTAAAGGAATATATTCAAATTCTACAGATTGTAGGAGGAGCTCATTTTAAATGTCAATGAAAAGCAATATTTTTTATATACGATTGCAAATCACTATAAAGTATGTTGAGTTATTACAAAATAGAATGTCAAAATCAATATTTAATTCAAAGTATTATCCCCATAATTTGCATAATTCGAATATTCTCTTCTTAAATTGGAATTCATTTGTTACAATTATTCGATTTTGCTCTCTTATAATAAAATCCTCAAAAATATCCACATTTCTAACGTGAAATGATTCAAACGAAAATTTAAGCATTTTGTTAACATTTTTACTCAGCTTTATCTAACAACTGATAGAGTAATTATTCGGAATCTTAAAGAATTTTAATTGGATTGTCAAAGAAAATAGAATAATAAGCAATATTAATTCTAAAAATTTTCACGTGTGACTTAAAATTCAACTGAAATTAGTCAGTCAAATGTTGTGATAAAATTTTTTATCAAAATTTGTAACGTTTTTCTAAATTCGCAAACACTCAATAGTCTTACTTAATTTCTTTAGAAAGCATATCTACTTTTATGAAAAAAATCACTCAAATTTTGTAACTGAAAAAATAATTTATATAAAAAATTTGGAATTCACTCAGAATTCAATTTCAAAAAATTTAGAATTTAGTTAAATACTCAGCGTAAATTTGGAAACAATACGCATGAACCGTTTTTATAATAATAGGATATATAAAAATGAAGAACTGTTTTTCAAATATTTAATTAAAATCGAGCATTATATATTAACTATTGATTTTTATGATGTGATTATTCTTTTCCTTTTCACAAGTACTTGTATTCTAAATTATTATAAGACATTATATTATTTAATGTAGTGAAAACACTATATTATTAAAAACCAATTTGAATGCTATAAGTAATGGTAAAATGTTCTGAAAAAACTTTTGTTTCTTTTCGAGAAAAGTAAATTAATACTTTCTTATCTATCCATGGAGTGTCCTTAATTAATTTTCCCTATACTTATATAATTAGAATGTGTTAATCAAATTTTTCCTTCGTTTCCTAAAAACTTTCCAAATTAACACTTAGAATTTTAATATAAAGTCTTTGTCTAAGTTCCGCACTTTCAGAAATAACCATATGCTGCCTTAATTTTTTAATAAAAATTTCATTATTTGTTATATTTTGCGAAATTCCTTGTTAAAAGATTCTTAGATTCATGTGCTAGATAGGGAAAGGCATTTTTAAAACATTTTCTGTATAAACACAAACTCAATGAAATAAATTTTTAAAGACGTTTTGTGATAATGTATTAAATTTCTGAAATTAAAATGAACTTATCTAGAAAGTTATTTAAAAATTTAGCTTCTGAGCAAAAGTTTAAAAACACAAAATAATTTGAATGGTACTGTATTAACGAGACTAAGCTTTGCTATTTGAAACAATTTTAATTTTAATTGTCATGTTCATTGAAAAAAGTGTTCCATGGGTTCGCTATTTGAGCGATAAAAGAACCAAGTAGCAGCTATTGCCCAGGACACTCTTCAAAGTATTTTGATTTTGCACCTTGTGAAGTAACCCTAGGATTCAGAAGGGAGCACGAGATGAATGCAGACGCTTTTGATTGTGTATGAGACACTAGGTTATAATTCATAAATCTGTAATATATAAATAGTTAACTAGTTCTTATTTCAATAAATAATTTTAATTTTAATTTAATGTGTCATCTCTTTTATTTTATTTTGTGATTTTATTCTGCACGACATGGCATCACAGGTAGTGTTGCTGGTTTAGTAAATTATGTGAAGATAAAATCAAAACGGAACATAAAAGCAATAAGGAAAGCCAGCAGATTTGTATTTGTTATAATTTGATATACTTTTGAAGATACTAAAAAAGTATAATCTAACGTTATGTTAATGTGTATAACTATAAATTACGCAACAGACCTTTAGTTTTCCAATTTTTGTTCTTCATTTTTTCTATGGAATTAACAAAAAGTATATTTTTTCGTAATTTTTTAAACACATAAACGTACTGAAGTTTGGAATATGTAAAATTCTAAAATCTTCGTTTAGTAAATTCATGTATTCATCAGATACCTTATTGTTTTTGTTAAACGATTTTGCTTTTGCAAATAATCATGGCATTAATTAATTGCCTATTTATAGAGAGTGATTAATAAATTAATAATCAGTGAATTTATTTAAATGAGTATTAATTCATAAAATATAAATTTATAAATTAATATTTGATAACTTTTGAGTGTAATCGTCTATGTCGATGATCAAAGATTCCATATACCATTACTGGTATTTTACGTATTAAAACGGTTATAATTTAAGAGTCTCTTTAAGAGAAAAAATATTGGAAATTGATATTATGAAGTATTTTTTCTTCCATTTAACAAATATTATAATCCTAATTTATATCAGATATTTTTATTAATATTTGTGAAAATTCAAAGTAAATCTTAATTTTTTGCAAAATATGGAAAGAGTTATTTTCTTTTTGAAAAAAAAAAATGCCATAAATTACTTCATGAATTCAATCCATTTTTAAGTTGCGATAACTATTTCAATTAGAATTCTTACAACTTTTGTTTTAATTCCCCAATGAGCTTCTTAGAAAATCATTAATATTCATCGCGAATCTAATTATGGTTTTCAATGTGGGAGCTAGTTAATCAAATTTTACTACTCAAATGAAAAATAAAATTGTAATTTAGTCATAACTCCCACACAATTTTAAGGTTGTCATACAATTTTGTTAGATAAAGCTGTATAAATTTGAATTTATCAACTGATTTGTTTCTACTATATTTTTAAATTATTTTCATATTTGTAGAAAGGAAACTGCCGTTATATTTTCGCGAGAAATAAATAAACTATGAACAAATAATATTTTTGCTAAATTAATAATTTTTGGATACACATATGTAGTTTCAAATTATTATATATGCAAATCTATTTCCAAGAAACAATAATAAAAGAATCCCTCAGAGATATGTTTCATTTTAGACATAATATAATGAACTTACCGTAAAAATTAGTTAGTCCAGTTAAAATATGTGAAAAAATGATTAACTTTAACTATTAAATATATTTTACTTCAAGAGATAAGAGTTTTGCATAAAATTAGTAGAAATATCTTTCAAATGTATTTATTTAAGAAATGAAGGAATAAATTCCTTTTAGTTTTCCTAAAAATTAAATTTTTTTTATTTGACGATATCAAAAGGGGAATTTTAAAAATCAGTGAAGAGAAATAATCAAGAAAATAATACACATTTACAGAACTGGAGACTTAATTTGGTGCAAGACGTTGAAGTGGTAATAATTTTAAAAAATGTTCTAATAGTGATTTAAAAAACATTTCAGGCATTTATTCCCAGTGGATTATTAATGACTTTTGATGCATTTGTTAAATAGTTCTCATTTGTAAATTCAATATGAAAAAAAAAGAAATTCTCTCACAAAATGTCAAAAACACAATCAAATGTAAAAAATATTGCTATTCTTTTCAGATATTTCTCTTTCAAAACGAAAAGAAACATGAATCATATATTTTCTCACTTTTTGAAATGGTGTTTTCCGAATTTATACTGCATGCAAGAGTTAAGCAGAAAGAAATTCGTATGTCAGTCAGGAGAATAAAAGGAATAGGTATTGTACCCCCAAACAGCCGTGTAAATGGAATTCCGATTTATTCTGTAGAGTTTTATATATTTTTTTTCAAAACTAAATAATATCCTCAACCAGTTTTCTTTTCCTTACCTATCATTCAAACTGTTCCATTGGATATATTGAGAAGGTTTCACGTTTGATGGAATGTGTCAAATCAACTCTTCACTAGTAAGATAGGTACGTTTTTTGACTTTGTATTCTTTTGTTGCAGATAAACTCCATTTTCTTCTCTTACAACTTTCGTATGATCTTTCTATTTTTCTGTTAGAATTACAAAGTAATATTTTGACCCAATAGTGGTTGTGAATGAACAGTCATATCTTAACTAAGTGTAATCAGGTATAATTTGGATGAAACATTTATTTAAAGTATTGAACGGAATGGAACATAGTAATTAGCATTAGCGAAGGATATTGAAACTCCTCATAAGTTTTAAGAACAAATAACGAAGGATGCACGTATCTGTGAGGGGATAGGGAGATGCAGAGTCTGAAGTTAGGACATCATGGAAAAGTATCTTCATCATCTTGGAAGTAAAACCTTTTTGGTGCGCTCGTCATGAGACTTAAAGAAAAATATCTAAATAATAAAAATAGCTATTAAAAGGAGTAGATGTAAGAATAGGTGCAGCTATTATGTACTGATAAAGTATAAGTGGAAAAATATAGTTTGATAGTTCACGGAGCACCTAGGCCTTCCAGCCCTTAATATCCTACTCGAGAGAGTTGTAACTGAGTTGCTTCGGCTTGTTATTTTCCCTGGAAATTTAAAAGTTAAATAAATTTAAAATAAAACCATTACCTTTTACAAAATTAAGAATTAGGATTTAATCGAGAAAATCACGAAAAAACTGGTAGAAACATTAGGAATTATGCTATAGGTTGAAAGAAATTTGGAATCGGGATATCGGTACCACTAGCCATCACAGAGCAGTTTCTCGCGCTGATGAAGAACCAGATAGGGAAGAATTTTCGAATGGTATTAAGATAGCTTGCTTGAGAGCAAGCTATTCTATTGGACGAGACGTATGTTCTGAAAGGGAACAACCTTTATAGCTATCACTTTGTGAAAATGCTTGAATTTTGAATATAAAAATGGGGATCACTGGTAAAAGATTTAAAATTAAATTAAAGTAAAATATTTCTGGGTCTATTTACAGTGTGATTTTCAATTCTTTGGAATTTCTCGATGGTGTCAATGTTAGCGAAAAATTTGAGTGCGATCTGAATAATTTGTGTTTTTAAGGGTAGAGATATTAATTGAGTTTCTCTCTCTTAAATATCTTCATTTCTCATAAGGCATCCAGCGGAAAGAATTTGTCTTAACGTGATGTTTTGAGATCTTTCCAAAGAATTAGTGTGAGATTTTGCTGAATGCCCCAGACTGTGATAGTGTAGATGAGAATTGGGCGGAGGATTAGAGTGTAAATAAGCATCCTGTTTTTAGTACTCATATTTTTCTTTGATCAGAATGATGTGTTGTTTGAAAGTTAAGTATTTATCTAACGTACTTCCAGAATTTTGATGTGAACTTCTAGGAGGCTTCTAGAAAACGACGATATTCTCATGTCATTGGCATCTCATGTCATTCTCATGTCATTCCCACAGGATCAAATGCACTTGACTCTGATTTATAATTGCGTGAATACAAGGTTAAGGTACGGTAAGAAATTACCGAAAGTACAAAAAGGATTGTATCTCTGCATGACATGTAAGATGTCTAACATCAAATAGCACGTGAAAAATGTATATATTCGAATATGTCATTTTCTTTTTTTTCATGCATTATTTCTTAGTAATTAAGATGCTTCGACTGTCTTGCCTTTTTATTTTTACCCAAAGCTTGTATTTAATCATCTAACATTTGCCATGTTTCTGGCACACTTTATTTTTAGATTTTTATTGGGAAAAATTGAGGGATATTTTTTTCCTCTTTCTTTTTTTCTCTTAGAGGTACTTCCATGGTCTTTCGGCCATGTTATTTATTTTTAATTTCTTCATTGGTAAATTATAAATAATACAAATAATTTTGGTACTTTAAATTTAAAATGGGGAAATGAAAATATTTTTAGCGTTAAGTTCAAACAATGAATTGTTAAGAATAATTTTATGTTACGGACGATTTACAAACTACTCTCTTCCTAAACCTTTAACAAAAGATGAACATAAATTTTATTCTTTGATAGAATAATAACAGAATTTCTTATCATGATTTCAAAGAAGCATGTGGAATTTTTAAATAAAACTAATCAGTCAAGAATTTGTATGAATTAAATTAAACTTTCTTTGTTAATGAGATGTATGATTTTGAACAGCTTTCATTTCGTGTTTCAATGTCTTGAAATAACGAATATGCACTCTTTGAGAGATTTCTTTTACAATTATCAAGATTAGCTATAACTTTCGTTTTCATTCTTATTGTTCAGTGAAGTGATGAACGCATTTACTATTTATGTAGAACTAACTTTACTCAGAGAAGAAAAATCAAAAGTAAATTACGTTATTGAAATTACATTTAAAAGATTGATCACATTCTTTATAATTAACTATGATATAGCAAAAAGAAACATTCTCCCATCATTAATGAAATAATATTTCTCAGGTTTTGAATAAAAGATAAAAGTCTAGCAAAAACTTAAATAATTTATTTATTATTAGCTTGATATACCTTAATTGTGAATTCATTACTTCAAATATTTAATCAAGTAAGTATTGATTAGTTTTAAATCAACAATTTTACTGTGGTATCTCAAGCATAGCAATATTTCAATAATTTTTCATTTATCACTTATAAATCTAACAATTTTTAAATTTTTGATGCCGTAGGGTTTTGAAGACATTGAAATAGTTTACATTTGGAGCATAAAAAGAATTCAACCCAATGCACATTTTTTTAAAACTTACAATCATTTAATGTAAGGTTGTTATAAATTAAAGATATAATTTTGCATAGAGGAAACACATTTCTGGATTATTATAATAGAACATTTGTTGTTGTGTAACTATATTGACTCTATAGTAGACAGAAAAAAAGACGTTTTATATTTTCATTTCATTGATAAATATAAAAATCACACTCTTTTATTCTTCATAAATAAAAAAGTTTATCACCATTTCACCATTAATTCGCCCGAGGTCTACTAAAAGAATCTTATTGAAAGGAAATATTTTTATTGATTTACATTGTAATCAGTGGCAAATCAAAGGGAGTACAGAGGTACATATACAGACCCCCAAGCGTTTTTCTATATTTTGAAATATTTGAGAATAATTCTTTTATTATACTTCATAAATGTCTAAATTTTCGTTTTTTTTTTTAAAGTTTTTATTCGTGCTTAAATTGTTTTTTCATCACGAAGGAAAAAAACACCGGTTCCATCTCAACAAATTTATGAGAAATAAATCGAGATAAAAACCAACGTTTTTAAAAACAACGCTTTTATATAATGACAAAGTATGTTATTTATTATACATTAAATTCAAAACAAACACGTGATAAACACATAACAAAATTAATTATAATTTCAATTTAATCAATCATTTATTGAATATTTTTTACTGAAAAATATTACAACACATACAAGCCTTTCCAATTACACCAAGTGAAATTCAGAAAAACGTTGTAAAAAAGTGTTTTCGTCTCCAATAAATTGCATCTGATTCAGCATTTGCAGACCAAGAGAGGGGTGTGCCTCCCTGAAAAAATGTTTTCTCCCCCTAATAATTCTCTGGGAATGAAATACGGTAGGCATTATTTCCTTCCAGGAGGTGATACATAAGTGCCTGACACTGGTATCTGGAAAGTGCCTATCTCAGCATCAACCTTTTGTAGAGTTGAATCGGCCTCCAGCAATAGTCTCGTTTCTCGTTTTTAGTAATTAAATATAAGTCAGATAATCTATGTCGATATCTATCGTATTTTGCTCGAATTTGTTAAGTTTAAAATTTCTTAGCTTTAAATTTGCTTGAATCTTTTTAATTTTTCGATTCTACAAAAAGTTATATGCAACACCTGTAACTCTTAGATTGTCTTAATTCTGATGAATATGTTCCAAAACATCAAAAGTGTATATTAAATAACAGTAAAGGAGTAGAAATTTATCTATCTGAATCGGAAGTGGAAATACAAGTACAGAGCTCTAGAATTCACTGTTCTTCAAACGTTATGCAAATTGAATTAAAAACGAAAATGATATTTAGAAAATATAAACGTATCAAATTACATCAATCATAAGCTAACTAAGGAAAAATGTGATCCTTTTTGAAATTTCTTAATGCCAATAGCCACAAATATGTTTCCAAGCTCTTCATTTGGGAATGAAAAAGTAAAGATGAAATTATGATTTAATTTACTGATAGAGTACATTGGTTTACTTATTCCAAAATTAAAGATGGGATTTATAATAAATATTGTATGAGTTTTGCCAAGGAATATATGGGCAAATCAAACAGTCAATCATTAGAACAATTTATTATTCTGTATTTTCGTTTGTGGTGTCAATCTACAGAAAAACTGCGAAACACAGAAAAATACGTCACGCGCATTCTTTGCTGACTGCTGACAATTTAAGGAGCATCGTGCAGTGTTGAAAACAAGTCGAAACTGATATTATTGATACTACCAGCGTTCGACAGCCGAAAGAAAATAGGGGAAATTGTAAAACAGTAATAGTCTTATTATAAAAACAGTAATTTTCATTTGCAGAAATGGACTCCCTTTAATAGGTAATCGTGCTTATGGACAAATGAATGGAACAGATGAAGCAAAGAATATAACCAGTGCGATGGAAATGTTCGTAAACCGCATAAATTCCAAATTGATCCTTGAGATCAAAAGATGAAAGAAATTTAGAATCGTCTGCTAATAATGCATCGTTACATATCACCAAAAATAGAAAATCAAATTATACATTTTTGTAACAAAATAATATTAAAAAATATTCATTGATAAAGTAAATTCCATCAAATGCTTTTCTTTCATAGCAAAGAAATTCAGAGATATTTCTGTAAGAAAATATTTTTTGTGTGCAAGATTTGTAAAAAAGTAAAGACACGCATACAACAAGTACTTACTAATAGATTTTATACTGTTTGTACTAGTAGTTTCAACATGCGGATAAGATCTAGCATATACTATTTTGAAAAATATAGAATCATTATGTTTGATATTAAGATACATAAAATACCTATAAATATATAAAATTAGACTAATGTATATATATATATATATATATATATATGCAAAAGAACAGAGGATTTAATACCCTGTTGAACCCCTGTAGCACGAATGCACAATGCGATACGATTGGGCATTGAGGCATACAAGTTCTGTATGATGTCTTCAGACATTTCGTTCCCTGTTTGCTATAACCTTGCCTCTGGTTCGTTTAAACTCGTGGGAGGCCCAAATCGCCTTCCCAAATGATCCCAGATATGCTCGATTGGAGACAAATCTGCGATCGGGCAGACCAAGGAAGGGTAGTAACAGTGCGGAGACAGTCTTGTGAAACCCTTGCCGTGAGAGGCCGAACATTGTCTTGTTGAAAACTGGCTTCTGGGATCCGATGCATGAGTGGCAACACATGTGGTTGCAGGATGTCATGTACATACCGCTGGGCTGTCATGGTGCCACGGATCAATACTAGGGGTGACTGTGTCTTGTAGGCAATGGCACCCCATACCATTACACCAGCTGTGGGAGTGGTGTGTCCCTGTAAAGCAAAGACAGGATTGTGGCGTTCCCCATGAGGTCTCCACACACGAACACGATTGTCATCACTACTGAGATTGAATCTGGATTCGTCGCTAAAGACGACCTGGCTCCATTCCGCTGCAGTCCACTTTCCTCGTGTGGGGCACCACTCCAAACAGAGGCGTCGATGGGTGAGCTTCTAGAACAGCACACGTAATGGGAGCCGTGATCCCAAATGTCCTTCAGCCAAGCGTCTTCGTATGGTTCGCAAAGACACAAAAGCCCCTAGTGAAGGTGCTACCTGTGCCTGGATGGCGGCCGATTTAGCAGTTGGCTGTACGCGTGCATTTCTTTCGATGTGGCGGTCTTCACGACGACTGGTCTGTCGAGGGCGTCCTGAGCCTGGTCTTCGTGTAAATGACATCTCTCGGATCCACTGGCCCAATACCTCCTCACAACACAATCAGAGCGGTCTAATTGACGAGCTACTCGCTTAGCTGACCACCCAGCTTCCCTCATGCCGATAATTCTCCCCCTCTCAAACTGCGACAGCTGCTCATATTGTCTTCGAAAACGGCGCAATGGCACGTCTACCTCAGCTCTTCCTTTGTAAACGATTCAGTACACTCAAACAAGCTTTGGTTACCTGTTTTATATTCCATGGAGAACGATGTTAAACGCCCTCTACCGGCTATACTTAATGCGCAATCACGCTGCATTTCTAAGCATTTGCATATCTCCCCGACATGTACCTTCATGCCAAGTTTGGCAATTATTTCTTGGTGCGCTAATTTTTTTGTCCATGAGTGTATATATATATATATATATATATATATATATATATATATATATATATTACATTTTAATATTCTTGCACTTTTTTCAACGATGATTGAAACTGGTTTGTCTCAATTATTACATTATTACATAATGTTTATCAATTTTTCATAGATGTTAGATCCCACTGATTCTCGTTAGACGGAATGTTTGTCATCAAGGTAGCTTTATCATTTTCCTGAAATGTTCTTTATTTTTGTATTTTTTATACTCGTAAATTGATAAAATTATATCAGGGCTAGAACAGTTTTAAATAAGACAAATACGTTTGATGTAGCATATTCTTTCGCTTAGAACCAATTGGTAAAAACTAAAGAAATTGCTTGTTTCTTTGCAAAGATAATATGCACTCTTCAAAATAAATTCCTGGTTACGCCCCTGAATGTAATATTCATATTCTCTTTTCAATTAAATATAGGGAATTTTTTTGATTTTTGCGTAATATAAATCCTTTGAGTTTATTACGTGTATTTATTTTTCACTCTGCGTAAGTCGAAAGGAAAAGCATTAGTTAGATTGAAAGTGAATAGTCGAAATTTGAAATTCGAATAAAAGTTGCATTCATTAATTGGAAATTTTAATTTTTTTTTATTCTCGTTTCGAGTGCAAAGTTACTATATTCTGGATCTTTAACTATCAACTCCTTAGTTTACAAGATTTAATTTTTTTTTTTTATTTTTGTTTGAAAGGAACTAAAGAAGTTCCGTAGGCAATTAGACTACAATTTTTGGTGATCCTTTCGGTGTTTTACTTTTTAATTTCTCGTTTTAGAGGGTGTTTTTTTCTTTTTTTTCTTTTTTTTTTTTTTTTTAACATTTCAGTGAATGGAAAAAATAAAAACCAACTGAAATTTGAACATATCCGCTTAAATCCAAGCTGTGGAGAGATAATGTCTATATCTTTAACATGTATATGTAGAGTCATCTTTTCATTTAGTTCATTCGATAATTTTTACAAACATAATTTTTTTTATAATTAATACCCATTTTTCGAAAGAAGAAAAATTCAAAAGTTCCTAATTCAAAGAGCTATTTACAACTGAAAATCTGATTTTTATATATGTATAAATAGGAGAGAGAGAGAGAGAAAGAGAAAAGAATTTCATTTTTAGAATTAAAACTTTGAGAAATATATAGAATAAGTAAATAAAATTAATAGACAATCAGAGTTTAATATTTTCTTTGAAATTTCTGAAATTTTTAACCGAAGCTTTTAAAGTAGTATTTACTTTCTAAGACATAATAAAATATGATTAATTGAAATTAATGAATTAGCAAGAAAAATAGTATAATTCAAAAGAATAAGTTTTTGTATAAAGAGCCTTTTGTTAAACAATACGAAGCATTTATTAAAAGATCTTTATTCGTCATAAATATTATCAGCAGAATTACTTTCACTATAAATTGAAAAATGTATCGAAGTATGCATTTCGAAATCTTTTATCTTTTCTGAAATTCAATTCTATTGCTTAACGGATTCATAGATCAAAGAATTTTAGTCCACAATGTTACATGTTTGAAGTTATAATTAAATTTAAGAAATGAATATGTATTATTTTCAGAATAAATGAATGAACGTATCCATATTCATTCACAACGAGTGCCGGTTCGTATGTATGTACTTGGATTTCATTTGGAAAGAGAGTAAATATGCAAAGTTCAACTACTTTGAGCATGGCTTAATTATTACTTGAGGACAATGAATATCAAATGACAAGGTCTGAACTTTGTAATATGCATTGTACAGTTAGAAATTATATTCCATGAATTAAATAAAATTTCTGATTCGGATATGAATAATTTGGATACTGAGAGTTGTCTTAAAATGTTACAAGGTGACATGAATATGAAATAAATTGAAAAATGTTCAACTTTGAAAAATGACTTTACTAATGTCAGATTTTAATAATTGGTAAGCACAAAGTTTAAAAAAATATAAAGCTAAGAACTCGAGTGTTATTAATATTAATATAATAATATTAATTTACATTAACTTATGGCCCTTATATAAATTTTGAAAATCTCACTTGAAAACTCTTCAACTCTGTCAAGTTAAGACATATCTATCTATTCAGAATTTGTAATAATCTTTATTATAGTTTTAATCGATTACCTATATACTCTTGTTATACATATTAATAGCACACACACATATGATTGGGATAAACACGCAACACAGTTTGAGGTTTGTGACAGCTTTATATTGCTTTATTTCCAGTTTTCTAATTTTCTCTATAATTAACTAAAATTTCATTTATTTTCTCTTTTATTTTTGTTTTTAAGTGTTTAGTTTTAGTTTTTTTGCATTATTCAATATAATAACTGTTAATATAAAAATGTGTATAATTTATAAAAAGTAAATGAAAATCAATTCACAAACATCAGTAAGCAAAATCACATTTTTTGTATGGTAAAAAAAAAAAAGTCACATTAAATAAACTAAAATTAATACAATGAGAAATCAGTCTTTTTTATTTCCAATGGCAAGGTAACTAAACATACAAGCATACAGCAAACAAACAAAGGTTAAATACAAACATAAAAACTAGAACAGGTTAAAGAAGTGATCAAAGTCATTGCCTAAAGAGTTCTCTAGCACGCCAGAAAAGCGCCGTTTCTGAGTCGCCATGAAATGATGCACATCGACGCAGGTGGTCTCCTTTCATTGGATCAGCCGAATCATTGAGAGGCTCAATCAGGATTCGAAAAAATTCTAATGCGATGGAGAGGCATATCAAGCTGTCATAACCCGTCATCGTGATTATTGCAGAGCACTAAGACTACCCTCCGAAACTTGGCGAGAATGGTGGTGGGAAAACATGCCGAGAAACACTACCGAAAACTGTTGACCACTTAGTCGTAACAAGAAAGTTAGAAATCAGAAGCAATATAAAATAATTTTAAATGTTGTTCCTGGCTTTGGACAAATAACTGTGGCTAAACATGTTTTCTGTATCCAAATCAATTCACTCAGCAAATTATTTCATTATTACAACACAAACAAGATAGAGTTCATTTAAATATAAGTTGATTTAGTTTTAGTTTTGATGTAAGTTGATTGTGTCTTCAATGTATTGATGCGTAAAAGGTTCGTGATGGGTGTTTTACTACTTAACGCGAGATATCTCCTGTATTCCCTATTGTTATTTAATGGCGTCCGCTTACACAAACAATTTCCATCGCCCCGCTAGTAGCAGTGCTCCCTAGCGGTGAGTAGAATCCGTGTCAATAGCCGTGTTTTCGATTTACAAACGGCCGTCCTGGTCCTGAAGTGGTCCTCAACAGGGATATGTGTTCTTAGATTTACCTGGGGAAAAAAATGAAAGCGCATAATAATAATAATAATATAGAAAAGGTAGTTTGTAAGTAATTACTTATAAGTTCACTAATCACAACACTTCACATGATAAGGGTAAGTAGTCTTTCGTTGTAATGTCTCATGATTTGCTGTCTTCCCCGTTTTTACCAATCATTGTGATTTGCAGTCGTTATTTAATAAGGTCCGTAAAATTTGGTTCTTAACTTGAGATATCCGCAGAACTATGTCCTCTGAATGGCAACAATATCACCAACTTGATTCCTCCAAGTGCTTTTACTTTTCTTAGCTTATATCCTCTTTTTTTTTTTTTTCTGTAAATCACCGATTATTTATTTTTTGTTTTTGTTGTTAAAACGATAATTATTTGCTTGCGAATTTATATTTGAATGCAGTTTTGAATTTGTAACGTGCATTGAATCAAATAAACAAACTTTTGTTTCTAATGACGTTTCGACTTGTAACGAAATTAAAGCAAAACCATTTATTTTATTCTGACGTGATTAATATTTTACCTCTGTTTCTCCCTTGCACCAATCAATTTTCATTGAACCCATTTTGACACTTTTTATATTCATTTCCATTGTTTGAACCTTCGGAAGCATACATTATATACATTATATTGAAGGTGGTATTAATCAATCCAATCACAAACGATTATTTGGTGTTGTTTCTTACAATTGTTGATGACCTTGGTAAAGAGAGATTAAAGCACGAAACTTCAGCTTTCTTCTGTTTCACCGAAACATTAAGTTAATATTACTTTATCAATCAAAGTTTTAAGCTTTTAATTAAGAAAAAAACTTAATTTAAAACAACACTCTGTACGCCACTTTCTTCAAGATCGCTTAATTTCTTATCATCTACGATGTTACCAAAATATTTAAAATTATTTTGGGGAATGCCTATTAAAGACATAGTCGCAATTCCCAACACTATTATCACTTTCATTTTCTATCATACTTATATGCTCACTGGGGTAGATTAAGTTTAGGGGTGTTTTTAAATTTTAATAGGCATTATTTTGCAAAAGGATATTTATTGCAAACGAAAATTAATTTTGTGATTGTTAGATTAATATGTTTCAAAATGATTTTTGTTGAAGATTTTTCTGTTATTAATTTCTGGTTTTGGTTACAGAAATTGTTCCTGGGTGTTATCGGCACGTTCGAATTGAGAATCTCGATGAGTTATTTGTCTTTGGATGCAAAGTAAGGATCAATTTCACGATACAAATCAGGAGGTTTTAATCACATATTTATTTGTCTCACACAATTATTAGTAGTGGTTTTGTTATCCAAAGATTGAAAGATTTTATCTGAAGCTATCAATTCGCATAACGATTTAAATTCTGAGATTTCTCGTAATTTAATGTAATAATCAAACATAGCTGAAAGTCTAGATGAGAACTGGACATGCGATTCATTCAGAGAACTTTGTGAGGATGAAAATAATTTTAGATATTTAGTTGGCCTTAATTGACACAGTCTTCAAACCGGGGTATTTAATTTATTATATAGATCAAAGCATTATTTGTTCTATCTCCTAAAACAGTAGCTAAAATTTCTGATTTAAGTTCTTTGGAGACATTTTTATATATATTAACGCTTTTTCAAGATATTTAAAGAAAATAAGAAAGTTTTCGACTCTTAATGGTACAGGTGTCGTTAATATACTCTCAGTTTAGGTTCTCTAAACTTTGAACTAATAACAATATAATTTAACATAAGCATTAGGTAATTCATGTAACTAATCCTTTGAATTTAAATGTTTTAATCTTTTAAGTTCAATTTCTTTGTCTAACCATAATAATTTTAATTTTATCAATATACATTTAAGCTTGCTGTAAGGTAATTTGTTCTTTAATTTTATCAGCCGATAATTTCCTTTCAAGTTCATTGTTCAGAGTAATTTGAGATTTTCTCTTCTCAATCACTGATTTAATTAAGTGTTTTAAAATTCAGGAACCGTATTAAAGGAATCAATATTTCATTAATATTTTTTTAAACCAGCAATTTTTGGATGCTGTGACTTTTTTACATTTGATTCTTCAACAACGAAGATAAGATCCTATTTCTTCTAGTGGCTACATCCGTTTCTGTAAATATAGAAAAATATTTTCCTACCTGACCACTTGTTGACTATGAAAAAATTACCCCTTAATGCTCCAAGCTTTTTTTTTTTTTTTTGCTGAAGTCTCCCTGGCAAAATAAACGATGTAAACACTTTGATACAGTTCTTTAAAAAAACTACAGACTTTCCAGAGCTGAAATTATATGTTAATTTATTAGCAAAATAAGTCCTTATGTTTATCCATACACAGAACACGGTCTGCTCTAATCATTGTGTTCTAACCTTGCCTCCACTTGTAAAAGTCGGTGTCCAAATAGTGAGTGCTTCAGTCCCAGGAGATGCACTTTTTTTACAGAGATCACCATACAGGCAGACAGGTAATTAAACACAATTAAGATAAACGTGGAGAATATTTACAATGCAAACTAAATTAAGTTCATTCAGTTGACAGTTCTGATGAAAGCTATATGTGCTTCATGTACTGATGTGTAAAAAATGATCGATGGTAGTTTTACTACCTTTACGACCCAGCGGTTCCAGATGTTATCTAACGATGTCCATACGCACTCAATTATTTCCTCTCACAAAACTAGATATCAATCCACCCATAGCAATGTTACCTGTCGGTGAGTCGAACTTAATTATAGATACGTTGAAAACACACACACAAATTGGAAATGCTCTGATTTTTTCTAATAAACTTGTAAGTTTTAAAAAGTTCTAATTTAATTTTAAAATACAGTTTCGGTGGTTATAATTTATAATCAGTAGAATCTTGCAAGTATAATTT
>BMAW01076841.1:199366-239351 GCA_019974015.1 Nephila pilipes | reverse complement strand
ATATATATATATATATATAAATATATATAATTTATATATATAACCCATCAATCAATAACTCGGACTAACTTGAGATGGCGCTCGTGGAAACCAGTAACCAGGTCTTTCTAGAAACTATTGCTTGAAGGTGTCAAAATTTTAAGTCGATCGGACCAAACAGCTGAGTTATCGGTTGGAGTAGATGATTTTGTAGTTTGTTTAAAAATGGAAACCGAGTTCTGATAAAACATTGTTTTTAATGGGTAAATACACCGTGCCGTGAAACAATGGATTGAAAATGTTACCCGGACTCTTGTCCAGAAAACAACGATTTGTTGGTGGTTTGCCGAGTTTAAACGTGATCATTGCCATTTTCGTATTTGCTGGGCAACTCAGGTAACCTGTGGAAGCCATTAGGAAAATGTAGTGAAGTGACAAAATTATAATGAAGATCGTAAAGTGGCTCCGTGAGATTGCTGGGATGACTACAGATATCTATGGAAGTGTATTTACTATCCTTAGAAATTTGAGCATGAAAAGGTTTTCAAGTGGGTTGCAGCAATTACTTTTCGATGGAACAAAACAGCAACAGGTCGATGATTCAAGAAAGCTGTTTGCATATTCACTCACAGCCAAAAGATTCCTTGCAAGAAAAATTAGGGGAAGATTTGGAAAAATTGGGTTGATTAATACCCTAGTAATTAATAAAGATGTTTGATGAATAAAAATTTCCAAAATGTTGTTGTTTTCAATGTTAAGTCTCAAGTGGTTATTGAGTTGATGTAGTATTTATATCTCCTATATAACTCTATCTTATATAAGCCTTACATCTGAACATATATATAAAGCCACCTGTCTGAACATATATATGTATATCTGTATGCAGACATATATATATACCTCATACGAACATATATATATACAGGTATATATACATACATGCAGACATAGACAAATACATACATTCAAATACAATTACTTATTTTGGAAAATAGTAATTTTCAAAAATAAAATAGTTTCCAAAACTTACTTTAATCCAACTACTTAATCTGTACTTTCTTTGCATGGAGGTAGTCCTGCCAAAGTGTTCTCTTTGCGAAACTATAGACATTTGTTTTCCTGTAGCAAAGAGTCTCTGGGTGTGTGTGTATACATATATAACCTTTCTTAGAGAAAATATGTAATTATCTCTTTCAATAAATGTTAAGAATTTTTTTCTAAAAATTAAGTTTTAGGTATAAAGTTAATAAACATAATACACTTTCTTTTTATTATAAATGAAAATAAACGATTTGTTGCATGAAACTCGATACATAAGAGAATTAAGAAAAATACTCTTAATAAGATTTTGGAACATTCGAGATGGATAAAGCTAAAATATTTATAATAATAAATATTATTATGTTTTATATGCTATTTAATGAAATGTATATGAATCATTTGTAAGGTCCGAAAAATGAAATTGAATTATATCCGCTAACTAAACTACGACAATGAAGTAAGTAATAACTATTAATACCCCCCCCCCAATATTTTTATATTTCTTCAAAATATTATTTCTATATCTTTATTTCTGCCTGTTGTTTATATGTAAGATAATTAACTTTCTCTCCCTTAAATTTATCATTCAAGGTACAGCAGTTTTTTTTTTCAAATATTGCAATTGCTATGGAATTTTTTTAAAAAAAAGATAGTTTTAAGACCTTAGATGATAAAAATCTATCTTAATGGAAGTAATTCTTTAGATAAAATTCCAAGATGGATTTTATTCAATAATACTGTTGAAACTATTTAAAACACAACATATTTTATTTTTGGCTATGCATTCTTTCATTAAAGAATTTTGAAATTATCAATGGAATATTCTTTAAGACATTTTGTTAGTTCGTAATTTGGCAATAAATCTTATGTTGGATAATTAAATTACGTGAATACAAATGTAGAGCCGTCATGTTTAATCAGTTCCAATAAGGGTAACACAACTCACGTCGCTAGTGGTTCAGAATAAATCTAAAATAAACAGTACGCGATTTATTGAAAAAAGAGTAAAATCTACATTTAAGTAAGAACTATTTACGTATAAATTACATCGCTTCATGTTACGTTTGTATTCTGTTACATTTGCATTCATCGAGAGCTCGCTTCCGAATCTTGTTTTTGCATTATACGCTGTTGAAAAGATAAGAGAGAAAGTACATCTGTAAATTCATCTAGTGCACGGTTCCTACTTAATGCGATTATCTCTCATTTGTTGTTCGCATTGCTCACTTTTGGCGATGAACATGGCGACAAATGCAGTCTTATACATTCTTTCATTTTGACTGTAGCTTGAGATTCTGCTTCTTTTATGAATATTTAAATAGAAATATTTAATATGTGATTATATAAACTACAGTTCCACATGAAAGATAATTTCTCTCAAAGAAAAATTACAAAATTTGAAAGGAGTCTTAACAAGTTTCGAACCTAACATTGCATTATATTAATTAAATTCGTGTCCAACTAGGATTTTTCAGAAGCAATGTAATATAATTTTCATATACGGAATGATAAATGATCAACTATGATATTTACTAGAAAGTGTTAAAAACCACATGTCAAAAATAGAAATATTTATTGATTTTTTTTTATATAATACTTGCAAAATTAAGTTTTATTTTACAGATTTCTTTTAAAAATATTTACAGGATGAAAATTATAAGAGTTATATTCAATAAAATATAAATCAATCAATTCGATTCATAAAAATGCATGAATTACAAACTTTAGTATTATTGTATAAATTTTGATATTGCTTTAATTCGACAAAATAGACCAACATCTTTTTATAACATATTTTAATTGATAAAATTGTTAGAGAGGAGCAGATAATAGTCTGAGAAAAGAGTGCTCATTTAAAATAGCTTACATAGTTACAATTATAATTTACTTCGATTTCAATATATTATTACACAGTTAACATTTTTATCTTTTTGAAGTAAGAGGTTTTTCGGTATTATCTTTTCTTTCGGCTTGAGATTTTAATAAACATTTAATGTTCCCATAATTAATTTCAATACCAAAATGATATCTCCAAGTATTTAATTGCTACATTAAAAGTACTTTACAAAGGTCAAAAATTTTACTGTCATCATAATTCTCAATTAAAAACAAAACAAATAAAATGCAAAAAGGTCAATATGTTAGTAGACTTAATATAAGATAATGCAAGTATTTAAGTGCGAAACCTATGATAAATTCACAAAATTTCAAGGGTATTCAGCTTGCCCATTGTAAGTATCAATATTGTAAATATCATCATTGTTATTGTGTTTTACAAAAGTGATAATAATTTCTGGGGCAAAGTCGAACAATGAGCAAACAGAACTGCTTAAGAACTTTGCCTTATATGATGTAACAATTTTTAATGCTTAACGAGGTCTTTATTTTTTTCATTGATTTTATCAACAGAAACTCCATTCTTTATTATTCTCAATCTAATTTACGAACAGATGCGTAAAAGTATTGATCTTTTACATAAAACATCATACTGTTTGATATTATGCTTACCATAATTGGATACGTATTGGAAGAGAACATATTTTTTGGACAAACATTTTATGTGTAGAAATAAATTACCATTCCTTTTTTTTTTCGACGGAAATTCAATTTCCTTCTTATTTACTTAACATTCTGACATTCATTCAAAAAAATCAATGAATGAAATTAAATTACTGATATTAAATAAAAAGGGAAATAACATAAAAAATTCAGATCTTCCATTAACCTGTTTTTAAAGAAATATTAGAAACACGGAATGTATAAAAGTATTCATTAAAAGATTTAGCTAAATTGAATTTAACTACTGTGTTAAAAACTAAAAACTGTACACAACCAAATAAATAAAAAAAATATTTATTTTATTTTATTTTTTTAACATGATATACAAACAAATAAATAAAAAAATATATCGAGTTACCAAGGAGATTAAAAACGCTTTGTAAAAGGAATTGAATTTATATCAATGAATTAAGCTTTTTAGCTTAAGATGAAGTTTATACATATAATATAGTATAGAACTATATATATATATATATATGTATATATATGTGTGTGTGTGTGTCTGTGCGTCAGTGTGTGTGTGTCTGTGCGTCAGTGTGTGTGTGTAAAATATAAAATGGTAGCTAATAAAAAGTAGAAACAAGAACAATTTATAAAAAGAAAAGTTTAATCGAAACAGAGAAAATAGTTAAACCATGAAAAGGAAACCAACGAAACAGAAAGCAATTTTGGGCTTGAGGACCAAATATGGAGGGTTAAACAATTTTAATGGTATCAAACTTCCTCCTTTGTAATTCGGTAGGTTGATATGGAAATATCCAAAATAAGAATGAGTGCAATAATAAAAATAACGTAAAGTACTACTTACATAAAAAAAAAACAAAGAAAAGCAAATAAAATCTAAGGAGTAAATAAGTAAAAAGTTTTCAACAAAACGAAATGCTAAAATGTAGATACAAAATAATTCGATATAAAAACCAACGATTTTTAAAAAAAAGTTTTTATATGGTGGCAAAGTTTATTAAAGAAAATTATTGAAATATTAGTTAAAACTGTTAGTTATTTTTAACTTTAAAATTTACTTAAAAAGAGACATTTGTGAGCGTATTACAAAATTCATAATACTCATGAAATCAAAACATGCATTTGAAAGTTTGTAAGTCATTCTATTAAAGAAAATGGGAACCAGAATTCAAAAAAAATTATTGTGATAAGACACGGCGCCAAATATTGGAATCTTTCTTTCTTGCGAATGATTACTGACTGAAAGTCAGCAACCCTTACTATCTCCCCTTTGATAGTTTTACGATACCTCATGTGGCGTGGGGAGTGCCCGGTGTTCTCAGAGGGGGAAAGAAATTTTTTCCTCAATCCTAAAAGCGCCGAGAGGAAAGAATATTTTGACTTATTAAAATTATTGAAATATTGAAATATTCAATTTATTTGAAAATTCTCTATGATGTTTTAATTTATTACTAAGAATATTTATATATATGATCTATAGTTTAGATTATAAAATAAATAACAAAATAAGTTATTTTTCTGTCTTTTCATGAAATACGTATTATCATCAGAGAAAAATAAATGTTCATTTTAAAAAGTATATATTTTTACGATATTTCAAATTAAATTTGAAAAAGTGTTTCTGGAGTTAAGTTTGATCTCGTTTTAGGATTCGTATTTTCTACTGAGAAATTTTTCAATAAATCTTTATTAAAAAGTTTAATCAAATAGAGTGTCCTAATTTTTAAATTAAGAAAAACATTATAAGAATCAGTTTTAAGAGTATTACTTTTAAACGCTTTACTTCCATGAATGAAATTTCTTTCTAATACAATTTTCCTTTTAAGAAAATCATTCAGAAAAATAATCATTCGAATTAGAAGGCAATTAATTTGATTAATCAGTTAACGAATTTGAAAATTGAGTTTTTATGAAACTTTCCGTTGAATAACTTTATTTTGCTATTTTATGCATCTTTAGAAATTGCTATTAAGATATAGTTAGAAACATTTAAAGAAATTATATCAAATAATAATTTTCCTAATTGAACTGATAAATAGTCTTCTGAAGTAAGAAAATTATAATAAGAGATAGTTTTTGGCAAAAATGCATGATTAAATATTTTTGTAAGAGCATAAGCTTAAGAAAAGTTGTTTAAAATGAAAGTAGGAGATTAACATGTTATTAAAAAACTATTTTAATACATTTTTTAAATTTTCCGCGAAAGACAATTTTAATTAATTTATTGCTTTCAATCTAAATTCGGTTTCAGGATAATTTTATTATTATATGATATTATCATTCAATAAATAAAAGGTAGTATTTGATTTTCCATCGTATTAAATACAATTTCCAAAACTGTAAATCTGGAAAATTCTTAATATTCTATGCTAACGAGTAACATGATGTACTTCACAAAATTCAATGATGTTGTAGTTCAAGTGACTTACTTTTAGAAAAATAGAAAAAAATTGTATGAAATATGTATATTACTATTGTTCAATATAAACTCAGAGTTATCTATGATTTCATTTTCAAGAATTGCAAAGGAAACTTATTTTAACTCAACATTTTAGACAATATTTCTTCAAACAAATTTAGCATTTTTTTTCCTGAACAATATGTGATTTGTTGAATTTGTTTTAATATTATAATAAATTATAACCTAAATGGCATTTTTCTCTTTTTTAAAAATTTAATTTAATGGACTGTGTATTCCTATTGTGAGTCAATTATAATTTAGAATTTCCAATTCTTTTTTTTTTCAATGTTTGTAAGCTTTCTTTTAATTTGATAAATAATATAAAAAGGAAATATTAAATCCGATGAAAAAATCTAAATTTTCCCTATACTTAGTTCAAATGCATTCACATATTTTGAGTTGACGATGAAGAAAAATTAAACACAAAGGATTTTGGTCTTTGCTATATGAAAAATGGATTATATATGTTACATAAAAAAAATCCTATCAATAATGTTTAAGTTGTACTTATTAAAAACAACAAAACATTTTATAACAAAATTTATTACAATACGAGTATTAAATAAGAATACATACTATGATTAATTAAACTACACTGTTGTGAAACAACAGGGGGGTTTTCTGCCATAACTCCACAAGAAATCCTCTGATAGACATCAAATTCAGAAATGAGAGACAGCATTTTGTACTTATACGATGTCGAAAGTATAGTCGCGAAAAAATTAATACAAGGCATATATTATGGAATCAAACAAAAAAAAAAAGGCTTTATTGAACTCATAGTATCGCTACACATGATTCTCTGTCCAAGAGGAAGAACAACAAGCAGATGTTCCTTATTAGAGGGTATGCCCTCCCCTTAATGTAAAGGTTGCTTCGCATCGTCTCTCCATACTCAGCACCAGACTGTCCAACCATGTTTGAGGTGAGAGTGCCCATTCCTCAATCAGTATCTGTTTCAGTAGTTGAGTGGTCTCCGGAGGATGTAATCGTGCCGCAAGGCGTCTCCCTAAGGCACCCCACACATGTTCTATGGATTTAAATCAGGGCAGAATGCTGGCCAAGTGATATCTTCACTTACCAGTAGCTGCTGAACATCTGCAATCCGGTGTGGCCGTACATTGTCATCCATAAAAACAAAGTCTGGTTCCAATAGTACCAAGAAACAGACTCATTTGGAGAAAGATCACCTCCTTACAAAGGCGATTTCCGGTTACAGAGCCTGTGTCGATAGCGTGGAGCTCAATCCGCCTGTTCGGCATAATGCTTCCCCAGGCGACAACTCCAGGACTACCAAGATGGTCTCTTTCCGTGATGTTATTGGAATAAAATCGTTTTCCGAGCTCTCTCCAAATCAACTGCCGTTGAGAATCGCTTGTGGCAATGAAACGAGTCTCATCCGTATAAAGGACACGACTCCATTGATGAGATGTTCAGTTTTTGTGCTCTTTAAACCACTCTAAGCAGTGCCGCCGATGGTCAGCTTTCAATGTGATGCGGCTTTCAGAACGGTGGGCAAATAGGCCACCTTTGTGAAGACGTCTGGCCACAGTAAACCGCGGCACTTGTCGCCCTGTTGTTGTATACAGTTGTTGAGCAATGGCGCTTGCTGATTGGCATCGAGCTCTATTCGCCTGCAGGGTGATATATCGATCATCCATCATCCTATTGGTTTTCCTACGGAAGGGCCACAACAAACAGCTGTATCTATGGTTTGGAAAGCTTTCCTAGCGAGCGAAACGACAGTTGTTGATTCCGAACTCTTCAGCTACACTGGTCACACTACGCTCCTCCTTCAACTTTTCGATCATTCTTCCACGTATGATGTCATCCAAGTGATTTTTTGCACCCATATTTCACGAAAAAACTCACTTATACTTGCAGCGAATGACTTTAATTGCTATGTTCTTCCTTTTCTGTAGTCTTAAGATGAGTGCGCCGACAGCCAGCGTTTTGCGTACACTCACTTCGCCTATGATGTTTTGTTCTTTACATTTTCATACGCATCACCTTTCTACTGAATGGCGTGTTCATTGTACTAACTTATTTTCTGCAATTTCGTGGCGATCTGCTTAAAACTTACACTATTTCTTAAGTTTTGCGGGGCCGTGGTAGCCTAGTGGTCATGGTTTCGGATTCGTGACTGGAGGTTTTCGTTCAGTCGCGGGTTGGATCCTTGGCTACCAACGACCCGCCATGTAGTCAGGGCTGATGCACATTAAACCTGTCGGGACCCAAAGTACTCCCGTTGGCGAGATGTGGAAGTTCGGAGAGGGGGGTGCTAGCTCAGGTGTCGTCCTCGTCACTTGACCATGGTTCAAAATTACGAGGTCCGTCGCCAATAGCCCCCGTGTTGCTTCTAGTGGGACGTTAATAAAAACTAAACTAATCTTAAGTTTTGCACATCAGTGTAGAATAAAGAATTAAAATTGTTGCAAAACTCCGCTAGAGATAGAGAGGTTCAAGATCTAAATCACAAACTGAGCAATACTTTTTTTTGCGTACAGTACTGCTCGCTATTCACAGTCTGGGTTGTATTTAGCCCGAATGTGCACGATCAGGAAAATTCCTTTCCACTGAAATGATCAATGGAAAAGTTACAAAAGTAAACTTAGGTGCTGTTTTACATTTGGCATCGTTGTGTGGTCTCGCATTAATAAAAGAATAAAATAACGATATTTATAGTAACTCATTATATATACGGTTTCGATATCAAAACAATAAAACAAACAGACACTCTTTATAAAATAAAAATATTTATAAATCATGTCTAATTACATTTTTAAAATTAAGAAACATTAAGAATTTTTAATGAATAATGTATTTTAGAACAACATTAAATTCTTTAATTTTTATCTAATTTTGTCATTTCCATAATGAGAAATTAAAATTAACGAAAATCAGATAAACTCGCTATTTTATCAAATATAAAGCCCTCGGGAACTTTTCTTCTTCAGGTAAGTAAAGAAATCATGACTCTGAGATACCACCCTAGTGATCCTTTTCTCTCCTATGGGGTAATTGTGTATGGTAAGTAAGGATGAGGCATCCCCGGTTTGCCCTAGAAATTCTTCTTTGTTTTGATTCTCCTTTTTATCAAACAGTTATTCATATTCTTTGTAATTTCATGATCATTTGAGTTACAGCTACACTTTGTTTGGCGCAGTATAGCCATAAGTGGCTCCATTATGCTCATCCACTCGAATCAGATATTATTTTTGGTGCATCATAGACAGATTTGGCTC
This sequence comes from Nephila pilipes, assembly GCA_019974015.1. NCBI lineage: Eukaryota > Metazoa > Arthropoda > Arachnida > Araneae > Nephilidae > Nephila > Nephila pilipes. The sequence continues at coordinate 230,102 of BMAW01076841.1, read as the reverse complement.
TTTCGTCAAAAAACTGATCTGTTACTCAATAAGTGAGTGATAGTTAAGCTATTTTAAGTGTATGGTAGTAAAGTAGTAGTATCTAATTATTGGTTACTAATTAATTTACTAAATGTTTCAAAACATATTGAGTTTCAACAAACTACTCTCAATTAAATTATTTATAACAGTTTGAAAAGTCCTAGAAATTTCTCTAGGAATCGCATTATTTTCTTTCTTTCTAAGCTTGATAGTTCGTGTGAGTGAGATATTGATACGCATTTTCGCTTCAATTTAAGTTAAAAGTCACAGGAAAAATTTTATTATTTTTCTGATAACAAAAAAGTCATAGCTTTAGAAACGAGAATCTGAGGTTTAACCAGGAATTTGAGAAGAATCTGCTCACCAAATGGAAATAAAACTTTTATTTTTAGATTTCTTTCAAAGAAACAAATATTTTTTAATTAAATTATAATTTTCAATACATCATATTGAAATGCAAGCGAAATTTCTTCAGGGTTCGCATATTTTCTTTCTTTCGAAATTTAATATTTCATGTATGTGGGAGAGATGTTACCAAAGATATTTTATTTATATTTAAGATATAAGTCGTTGGAAAGAATTTTATTATTTTTCTAATATCCGAGAAGCATAGTATTAAAAGCGAGAATTCGAATTTTATCCAGGAAATCGAAAAGGACTAGCATCCCAAAAAGAAATGAAACTTTTATTTTGAAAATCCTTCCTAAAAACAAAACAGTTGAAATTTGAGTCCTTATTTTTTAACCCCCTCGTGGTATCTTTTTCATCCTTTCTAGAAAAGATGAAAAAGAGGATTTCAACTGGTATCTAGAGAATACCGTAAGAAAAGTAGTGATGCCGCATCAGCAACAGTAGACAAATAAAGCTTACGTGTTTTTATATAGAAATAGTCCTTCTTTGTGAAAGTCAGTCGGGAATAACATAAAAGTCCGTGTGTAAAAAAATTCACGGATTTCATACAAAGCACTCAAACACTGTAAAGCAATGACTTACCTATAGCATTTTCATGCATTTCTAAAAGAAAAAAAAAACTCAATAAAACTTTGCATTCTTGTATCATACAAATTTGTCGTCAGGCTATATAAGCAGCATATTAATAATATATTCTTTATAATAAATATTATGGCTAATATTTATTATAATGAGAAACTTAGTGATGTCTTCAGGAAAGCTAAAAAATGAGTGTTTTTGTAAATAAAAGTGATCAGGGGTATAGAAGCATATAAATATCAAAGTTATATAACGGTATGACAATTACTAAATGCTTTAAAAGCGTTTAAGATTTCGGAAAAGTTTTATTTTTTTCATTTCTGAAACAGGTATGATGATTCCGAGGCATACTAGTGATTTTTTTCTTTCCCATGGGGTTTATTGTCTTTCGAAAATATGAGTGACGTGCCCTCGGGATTCCTTAGCGATCCTTCTCTATTTTCGACCCTCCTTCTTGTCAAACTTTCATCTTTTTTCCCATTTCTTTTTCAAAACGTCTAGACCACAGTTACGTCTTGTTTGGAGCAGAATAGCCACATCTGGCTTTTGTGCCATTAAACTTCACTTTCATTCACTCATTTTTGACACAGCGTAGAAAAAGCTTAATGTTATTGAAAACAACAAAATGAGAAAAAAACTACTATTCAAGTATCCTGGAACTATTTTCTTCTTGTAGATATCTTTCGTAAATGCAGAATTCATTGGATTTCTATTTGTATTTTCAGAGTCAAAACGGATATTCGTAAGAAAGACACGCTGTGTATAGTACTTTTGATCCTTGGCCGCTAAGGACCCGCCGTGTAGCTGGGGATGATGCTCGTTAAAATTGTCGGGGCCCAAAGTCTTCCCGTTGGCTTGGTGTAGAAGATAGGAGAGGAGGTGCCTCATCAGGTGTCGTCCTCGTCACTTGACCGAGGTTCAAAATTGCGAGGTCCGTCGCCAGTAGCCCTCGTGTTGCTTCCAGGGTGACGTTAATAAAAACTAAACTAAAAAAGTATAGTAATTGCGTCGAATTTCCTCGTGTCTCACCAACATTGCCTTATTCAGCAAAATGGAGTCCTGTCCGATTTTGATATCAAGTACGTAAAATGTTGTTTAAATGAAAGAAACTAATAAAGAACATCTTTTTCTGAAAATAATTTGCAATGTAACCTTTTTCATTTAAAGGAATTTAAAGAATTCGATCAAGCTAAAACCCTAACAATAAAATATGTTTCTTACTTAGAAATATGTAAATTACGATGGCCAGGGAAAATAAAAATAACATTATAAAATTTTCGAATTTACTTTAACTTCTTTTTATAAAGGAAAAACATATTATGAAGTTAAATTAAAGTTATTAAATAATTCAATAAATAAGAATGATCGTCTTAAAAACGCAGAAAATGTTTTTTTTTCTAAAAGATTTCTTGCATTTTTTACAAGATGTGAAACTTTTCCTTCAAATAATTTTTGAATTTTGGGGATATATATAAAGTTATGGGTTATTCAAAATGTAAGAGATACAGAACAAAAACTTAAAAAATATTTATGGATTTATAAATTTGTTTATTCTGATAAAAAAAAAGAAGTCATAGAAAAAAAAAATAGTGTGTATAATATAAAGTTAAAAGAAATATGCTGTTATACCGTATTTTGAAATAATTTAAATGAATTATATCACTCTCGAATTATTGATTATTCATTATCATTGCTCTTAGACGTAATACGAGGATTATTGGTGGCTATTACTCCTTTAAAATATACTGTAAAATCTATAATATACCCAGCAGAAATGATAAACATGAATTTTTCCTAAAATTTGGTTTTATTCTAGAGAACGAAACAACTCCTCCTTAGAAACCTTTATCTTTTATCCTCTACTGCTTCATCTTAAGAATTTAAGAAAATTTTATTTTGTAATTCATCAAGATTTCAAGATATATAATTTCTTCCAGAAAGCTGCGTGTTTAAATTCAAAATCTGAAACAATTTAAACTATCATGTGTAAAAACATTTTAAAATAAAGCAGAGGGTTTTATATACATACTTGTAGTGCTTTAAACTGGTTTGTAAATATAAAAAAATAGTATTTTATTTGAAAATATCAAAAGATTTAATTTTTATATGAATGAAACATTTTCTAACAAAGTCAAATTTCAAAATAAAATAAAGTAATTCAAATGTCTGTCACTTAAGAAAGTGTAGATATCTATTTTGGAGTTCTGATTAGAAATCATCTTCATTCCTTAGTATTTCGTTGACCACATTCAGAAAACTATTCATAAATATATTTTCATTTTTTTTAAAATTTATTTCATTCAAAATGCAGAGAAAAAAAAATATGAAATATCTTTCAGAGCTGTAATCGATTGTGTCAAATATTCTTCTCAGAAAAGTATGCTCATTTCTTGTCATTTTTTTCCAGATAAGGAGAAATTTTGAGTTTTTCCTCCTTATAATTCAGATGTATGAAATTTGATGTTATATTGCTTGAGAAAAAAATATGAGAATCTGAAGTTTTCCATCTTTTTTCTCAAAAGAAGTTTTACTTTTTCCCCCAAGCTTCTATCTTCCTCAGATTTCAAGTTTTTCTCTCTGTTTTTCACTTGCTGTTTATCTATATACAAAACATAATATCTGCTGTTTGTCAAGTTGGACGTGAACTGTAATTCATGTCAAAATTGTGAAGACGTGTACTTACATTTGTATCTTTTCAAAGTGGCTTTGGCAAGTCTTTTCATTTCAGTTTCTTCGATAAAATCAATAGTGCAAGGGTTTCTTTCGAAGAGAAGATCTTTTGACAATCTGTAATTTCTTACGAATTTGTTTCCTGCAACGTAAAATTGTAATACATTAAAAAGGGTTACTAGTTAAATAAAATTTATAGTTACAACTGCTCACAAATCTAAAGGAAGATAATATGTTTCTGTATAACTGACAACAAAACTCGCTCAGTACTACAGATCATAATGATAAACACAGTAAAATCCGAGAGCTTTGTGTAAGATAGAGACTTTGCAAAAATATCTTTTTTTTAATTTTTTTTTTAAAAATTTATCGTTTCCAAACTCAACTGGAATTTTCAACAATTTATTTCATAATATGTGACAATTTTCACTATTGGCGCACTATCTGAGCAGAATTTCATGTCGGCAGGTGTTACGAATTACGATTATTTAAATAAAAGTAATAAAAACATAAAATAAAAACCATTTCCGGATAGAAAAAAGGTAAAAGTAACAAATAACATTTACATTTTTACATATACAGTAAAAATGTAGATTTTTGGGATGATCAATGTGTTTTTTCTTTTGAAAACGAAAAAACAAAATTCTTATGTTTTTTGTATTTTTCACATTAATGACTCCCATTTCCCAGTTGATTTCATATTTTATTTTATTAAAAATAAAAAAAAATTTAAAAAAATATATGAGTTTATGTAATACTGAATAGAGTAGTAACAAAGCCAGAATATTTTGCTCAATGGTTTGTCAAAATAAACCCAATAAAATGTTAACTGCGATTTCGTTTTTCCTCCATTTTAACATGTAGCACATTTTGCTTACATTTTTCTACAATATTTCTTGCACGCATACTTTGTTAATTATTTTGACATTATACCAATTATAATCTTTAATATAGAATGCTGTTTTATTTAAGAAAAATATATTATTCTACCGTAAATGAAAATAAATTTAAATGGAAAAAAAAAAAACTTTTATTTTTGAAAAACTCTTCAAAAATAGTCGAATATTTTATTTCGTGGAAACATTCTATTCTTTGCCGCAATCATCGGTTTTTTGTTAATCATTGTGTTCGTAGTTAAATAAATAATACTTACAAATAGATTTTGCGTTCTAAATAAGTTATCTTTTTGAGTAATACTTGAACCCTTTCCATTTTTCTGCGAATTGAACAAATGTATGAATATAACGTTAATGAAATTACTTAAATAATATTCTTCACTCTTTCGAATTTTTTCATTTGAATGTTGAAAGAACTATTTTATTTAAAAAAAAATGATCAAATAATGTCAATTAAATTGATAAAAGTTTGAAACAGGATCAGAAACTAAAAAAGCTGCAGAATTATTTCCGTCCAAAGAACGTTCCCTTGCCACTCAATAACCATAGAAATACTATTAATAAGCAAATAAATACAGTGTTAAACAGTATAGACGCTGCAAAATCATTTTATTCGGAATTACGAATATTTAACAATCAAAATCTAAATTATTATATCTGTGGATAAAATTCACTCATTCAAATCTAAATATTATTATTATAATTATTTACTTGGGGTTCGTGCTATTCATTTCGTGTATGTAATTGTTATTTTATGGAATTTCGTCAACTGTTCTCAAATCTGTACCAGTTTATGTATTTAAATACAATAAAGTGCATCCAAAAGGACAAAACATAATGAGGTTTTCCTGCTGAACTACATTTTCCCTTCGAGTATTGAAAATATTTTAGAATTTTTCTTTACAAACCGACTAAACCCACAAACGAATAATTAAAATAGGGATAAAAATAATTTTAAAAATCATAGGGAGAATACAATTCTTCAAATACTTTCACTATTTTTTGTTATTTTGGATACACTTCATTACATTCCAATAGATAAAACTATAAGAATTTGGAAACGGTAGTGGAAATTCCATAGGATTATTGTTACGCCCACAAAAAATCAAAATGGCCTGTAGTTGGGAGCTGTAAATGTTACTGATTAATCATATCTGAGTCAGTTGTAGCACTTACAATTGGAATCTGACTCAAGCGACCGTTTTCAGATCATCACTAACTTCAAATCCAAATTATCTTCGCTCTTAACAGGGTAGGCAAGATTATTAACGTCGATAATATTGCAAGTCATCGTAGTGGAGGTGAAACCAAAGGACTCCTAAGCCAAAGGTAAATAAATACCACACAAGAAGATTGGACGCTTCGCATTCTAACGACAACAGTTTATTAAAAACTTTTAAACGAAGTTAAATAGAAGACAAACAAAAGCTGGTGACCTGTCAGCTAATAAAATAACAAAGAAAAAGAAACTAGAAAATAGAAGAGAGAACAGAGCAACTTCCAGTGCGGTTCCTCTCTTTCCCTGCTTGAGACATTGACTGTGACATTACACGGGCGCCTAGAGCGTGAAATGCTCTTCTAGCCCGGATCTTGAAAACACTGTGATATAGTTAGCTTGGTGAAGATGGAATTAGAGCTCTCTGTGTGGAAAGTTCGAAGGCTGGTTTACTATTGGTTGTGCTCGAGTAATGCTGTGCTGCTATTGGTTGCTGGTGAGGTGAGTGGCGAAGGCTGCAAAGAAGCACTTTTAATGTGAGATGGGGCTTGGAAGTCCAGTGTTGGGTAGCTGTTGTTTGGAGGGGAGTGGTTAATTCGATTGCTATTGGTCGTTTTCATTGGGAGTTAAGATTGTATAAGTTAGGTGGGTGGAGCATTTCCGACGTGGGTTTGATTTAGTTTAAACCAAACCCACGTCGGAAACTGTCTACCTGTGACTTCGAGTGCTACTTTAAAAAGAGGTTGCGGAAAGATTTCAATTCACTTCAAATCGCTTCAGCTAGCTTGATTTGATAGGATGACCAACTCGTTATCGCAGTGGTAAAGTGACAGCAGGCTTGAACGCTGAGCGATCACAAATCGCCACAATATTTTTTATCTCATCCACTAACATACACATAATTATAATATCAATAGTTTTACAAATACTATTTCAACAATCCTATTCACTAAACATCCTTACATTAATTTAATTTCGATGACTCACGATTCATTTACCAGAATAGGTTTTCATTACGATTTAAGTTCAAGTGACAGCTCAAATGGTACGCGAGAAAACTCGCTGTAAAGTTTATTTTTAAAGATTAAACATATCTTTTTTTCTCTCTGTACGTTTTAATACGAAACAAATGCAAAAAAATGTAAAAAAAAAGTTAGTTTCTATGTTTTTTCTTTTATTATTTCACTGAATCATCTTGTATGCATGGAATTTCGTATAGACATATATATGTGAATAAAATAAGTAGCGTTTAGATGATAGACGATACATTTTAACTTTAAATGATATCCTTTACTTTATCAAATTCACCCTTTATAAGAACATCCTTTGTCAGATGGAAACGGAAGAACACATCCACTATTTGAACCTAAATATAAATTCAGTACAAGGCAAAAATGTGTTTCAGCGAAAGACATAAAAATACTTTCGGAATCAGATTGATCGAATCTAGGTATATATGTATCCCGGGCAAAGAAATAAATCTTTCAAGGACATCAATCATTCTTAAGGATTTTGACCACCGTCTGAGCAAATAAGAGATTAATTTAACAATTTCTGGGAGATCCAAAGAAAGGCATGGCTAAAAGACACAATAAGACTTGAAACTAAATCTTTAATGAAATTCAAATTTTCAATACATTAATGTAAAAAATATGATATTGAAATATGATATATATATATATATCTTCTAAAGTCCTCATAAATTATGATTACTCTTATATAAAAATCTTCAGCAGAAGGACCTTGATGGTTAAAAATCTTTAACTTTGAGCTATGAATTGCTCAAGTTGAATATATTTTTCATTAATGTTATTTTAACATATCTTGTAAGATGAAACAAATCAAAATTTTCCCTATATACTATTACATGACATTTTTAAAAAGGAAATTTTTGACAGGTGTCCTTAAAATAATGTGTTGTGTTTATTTTATTTTTATTTTTAATAAAAGTGATAAAAAGTCAATTGAAAAGTCCACGGCCTGACTCATAGATGGCGCTACTAGAATTAAATCCATATGGTTTTTAGTTAGCCCTAACCCTCAAAAGATGCGTCTATAAAGTTGACAGCTGTCGGATCATCAGTTTGTGAATTATAGCATTTTGAGTGAAGCAACTTTTGTTATTGTGAAAAAAAACGGATAAAAAGGAATTTCGCGTGTTGATAAAATATTGCTTTTTGAAGGGAAAAGATACAGTTGAAGCAAAAACTTGGCTTAATGCTGCCCCAGAAAAATCAACCATCAAGGATTGGTATGCTAAGTTTAGACGTGGTGAAATGAGCACCGAAGAAAGTGAACGCAGTGGACGCCCAAAAGAGGTTGTTACCAACGAAAACATTAAAAAAATCCCCAAAATGATTTTGAATGACCGTAAATTGAAATTGAATGAAATAGCAGACACTCTAAAGATATCAACTGAACGTGTATATCATATCATTCACGAATATTTGGGTATCAGAAAGCTCTGTGCAAAGTGGGTGCCGCGCGAGCTCACTTTTGACCAAAAACAACGACGAGTTCATGATTCGGAGCAGTGTTTGAAGAGGATCAAGCGTAATAAACCCGAGTTTTTGCGTCGTTATGTGACAATGGATGAAACATGGCTCTATCATTTCACTCCGAAGTCCAATCGACAGTCATCCGAGTGGACTGCACGCGATGAACCCGCTCCAAAGCGTGGGAAAACGCAACAGTCGGCGGGCAAAGCTATGGTGTCTGTATTTTGGGATGCGCATGGAATAATTTTCATTGACTACCTTGAAAAAGGAAGGACCATCAACAGCGACTATTACATAGCGTTATTGGACCGTTTGAAGGACGAAATTGCCGAAAAACGGCCGCATATGAAGAAAAAGAAAGTGCTGCGTCACCAAGACAATGTCACAAGTCAGTGAAAATGATGGCAAAAATCCATGAATTGGGCTTCGAATTGCTTCCTCATCCACCGTATTCTCCAGATCTAGCCCCCAGTGACTATTTCCTGTTCTCAGATCTCAAAAGAATGCTCGCTGGGAAGAAATTTTCGTCGAATGAAGAGGTGATCGCCAAAACTGAGGCCTATTTTGAAGCAAAGTTCAAATCGTAGTACAAAAATGGAATCGAAAAGTTGGAGGGTCGCTATAATCAGTGTATCATCTTGAAGAGAATTATGTTGAATAAAAAAAAACTAATTTTGCCCAAAAAATGTGTTTTACTATGGTAGGCCGGGGACTTTTCAATTGACCTGTTATATACTACGAATATAAAGCGATTTTTACGACTTCCAAATTAAAAAAAATATTAAGTTTAAAAAATAAATGCAATTAATAATCAGTAATTTCACCTAAACGAAAATACTTGCTAATAACATTAAGATATAAGCAAAATAAAGCGTTAAGCATTTAACAATATTATTAAATGTATTTAACAGTATTATTAAGAAGTGTATTTAACAATATTATTAAGAAGTGCACTTTTCAATTTATATACTTGTCTACTTATTGATTAAAGTCATTGATATATCTATCAGCTAATTATATCAAATTGATCTATAAACTAAAAGAAAGATGCTAAAAGAAGTCAAATAATAATGTTAACCCAATGAAATATAAACTTTGGACTAAAAAATCATCTTCAAGAAAACTGAAGAAGATGTGTAACGTAAATTGTATAAATTGCGCTTATAAATAATTTTGTTGGCATTTATTTCTGTATTAACAAGATATTTGCGACAAGAAATAAAATACTGCTGTTTATGAATTTATTTATTACCTCATAATATATAAAGAATCGTATTAAATAAGTAATTAATTTTTTAGCAAAATATTAAAGATGTATATATATTTCAAACCCTTTCTCTACTTTTTGTGTGTGTGTGGCCCTTTTCTTAGAAATTTATTTCTTACATAAACGTTATTTTGCTGACAAATAAGAAATTAGAATAACAAAAGTGTAACATTTCCTCCTGACTATGATAAAACAGCGTCTACATCTTCAAGTAATTATAAAATATCATCATCATCATTTTTGAAAGATAGGCAAAACTTAATTTAAAAATGAACTATACCTGTAAGACTCATTAAAATAATTGACAGGTAATAATTACATTAGAGCTTAATAAAAATTCTTAGCTTTTATGTAAAAGAAAGTGAAATGGCTTTAACCAAGAAATAATTAAATCTCGTAGACTTCTTTATTGTCAATGTTTTTAAATCATAAAATGGAATCACCAGCCTTTTCGTTCTAAATTTGTCAGCGCGGAAGAAAGACCCTAAAATTGGTACTTAAAAACATCAATACTTATTGGCTTCCTGATTTACACCAGCTTGTTTCTAAAGGAAGTGCATTTGGCTATTTTTGTAAGTTTATTATAAACTCTTTGTAAATAATCGTAATCCTTTAAAACTCTTAAATTTTCCCTTTTTTTTTTCCTTTTGTTATGTATTTCATACTTCTGTCATGTGCAATAATTACTTTTTCGTGCACGGAAATTTGTGTGTTTGTGTGTTGTTCTCAATCAAAAAAATTTAAAAAGATTTCATTCAACCGAAATTTTCCCACTTGGAATTTAGAATGATGCGGTAGTTATGAATCAAAATATGTTTAAAACATTAGCCATATGTAGGACATAAATCATATTATTAGCCAATAACTTAGGCTAATCGTGATTTATTTCTCTTTAACTAACATCTGCTTTTTCTTTCTGATTTTATATTTAATTTCCTAACTCCCTTCTAATCAAATGAAACTCGATGCAAATAAAGTAAACTTGGGAATTGGAGTGAATTATTATAAGCAAGTCGTAAAAAGGCGACATATGATTGATTTAAAATAATTAAGGTTATGGTAATTAGAAGAGTATTAGATTAATGCACTTGCAAGTATTCTGGTGTATTTAGCAGATTTCGTGAGATGATAACTTAACGCTGTCGGAACAAATGCAAGAGGTACTCGTATATTATTCCTGTAAGAGAATTCTTTCAATACATTATTGAAGTTTGTACTCAATTATAGGATATTAACTGTGAAGAGAATGCTCCTTATTTGAGGAGTAAATAAAGATATTTTGGAGAAAATTGACAATTCAATTAATTAGTCTGTGCTGGAACTTAAGTTAAATTTATATATCATTATTAACTTAAAGCTGACAGACGAGATGAGTAATAAGATACCATTAGAAGCCAATAAAAGTAATATTTAAAAATATTGATAGTGGTTATTGCACTAGTAGTTAATTTTCATAGGAATTAAATGAAAGGAAAACATTTTATTACTTTGGAGTGTTGTGGGCACACACTTCACAGAATACAACACACACACATTCTTACTACTTGCATCTTTAGTTCCACTTCTGCTTTGTAAACTTTCTTATTATATTTTCTTAGCTAATAACTTAGGCACTTGAATTTTTCTCCTAGCTTAACTTTTAGCCTTATTTTGGCTCTTAATTACCGTTTTGTCATAAACTTCAGACAAATTAAAGAAACGTAATTAATAATAACTCTTAACTTTTATTCTAGCATACTTTTATCATATAACGTCGGTGAGTAATCCAGTTTACTTGGAGCGAATACTTCACCTGTGATGGATTACAGAGATCTCTCGCTCTCTCTGGAGTGTTACTCTTTCACTGAAATGTTGTATAAGTAAACATATTACACTCGCCCCTTACAAAGCGTTCTCTTCAGGAGAGCGATAACAAGTGAAAGAAATAGTTTTTGTTTAATTCAAAGGAAGATTTTATTTGATGAAAAGAGACATTTTGTGAATTCTGCAAAAAATATATAATGAAAATAGGTTTTACCATATTTGTTGTAAATGAAAGTATTTCAATAATTTAGAATAAATGACAAACATATTTAGGAGGTTGTAAAGAGTAAAATCCTAACAGTATACTGAACAATTGCTTCTAATTATATGAATATATTTTAAAAAAAATCTATTTAACAGTTATCATTATAGGAATATTACAATCTACATTTTCAAAAATAGATTTTCGTACAATGATAGTGTAAGTTTTTATAACGGATAAAATCTGAATCATATAAATTTCTATGCAAGCTTCAAGTAACATACTTTCTATAAACACATCTATTTTATTATAAATTAAAAAAATTCAGTTGAAATATTTATAACTGCTTCGAGAATATTCATACAATCTATCATAAAAAAAATAACACACCAAGAAGGAGACGTCCGATGGAGACAAAAGTTGGATGATAAGAAAAATATGTACAGAATAGGAAATGATTAAAACTGAATGATTTATTTCAGAGTTACATAGTTACAAAGTAGCGAGCTCAATAAGGTGTTGACCCACCTCTAGCCTGGATGCAAGCTGCCACACGACGTGACATAGAGCAATAAAGATCCCTGATGGTCTCCTGCGGTATTTATTGCCAAATTTGCTCCAATTGATGGGCTAGGTCCTCAACATGCCCTGGTACATGCCTTCCCATCTTATAACTGACATGTTCAAATGGAGAGACATCTGACTGACCAAGAAAGTGTTTGACAAGCTGTAAGACAGTTCCTAGCAACGTGCCGTATGGCATTATCTTGCTGAAAAATCAGGTCAGGGTATTGCAAAAGGAAGAGTAGCAATGCAGGTCTCAGAATGTCATCGACGTGCTGTAAGTGTGCCTCTAATGAAAACCAAAGGGTCCAGCTATCATGGGAAATGGCACCCCAAACAATACCTCCTGGTTGAGGGCCCTTCTTCCAGGTGAGGATCTTCACGCTGCCTTGGGCGTCTCCAGACACGTTTTCGATGATCGTCAGGACACAGTTGGAAAAGGGATTCATCATTAAACTCTATACGTCCCCAGTCAGCATCATTCCAACCTGATCGAGCTACGCACCACTGTAATATGGCTCGACTGACTGAGGGCGTGAGTGACAAGTGGCGAAGCGGTCGGTAAAAGCGTAGATTTCGCTCTATCAGCTGTCTGTGAATGGTCATGGTGGACACTCGTGTGCGGTTCGCATGTCTGATGGTTGATAACGATGAATGAGGTGCTGTGACAGCTTATCTGACAATCAATCTTTCTGCCGGATCTGCTCTGGCCCTAGGTCGGCTACTACCCTCATCATGCTGAAATCTGCCGTTGTCCACCCATTCCTGCCAGCATCTTCTAATCACCGCATCGCTTCGACCCATATGATGAGCGATTTTCCAATTTGACTAACCTGCCTCTTTCAATCGAAAGATACGACTACTTTCAAACTCTGACAGTTGCTCGTAATAAACTCGAATCCCGCGGCGAGGCATTTTCTCGGTCGTTGAAAGGAATCCTTAATCCCAATGCAACATAAAATTTGACCATCCAATTGAGAATCGCTTCTTATATGCACATGCTGAGAACGCAGCTCCATTGCGCTGTAGCTCCCGCTATTCATTCATTGGACCTCAAAATTTAATCATTTGCATGTTCGGTTCGAATGTCTTTGCATACGAAATTTCAATACAATCGGTAAACTCCATCTTGATGTGCCAGGTTATTTTTGTTATAGAGTGTATTTTATGATTTTCTGTAAAAATATCGTTTTTAACAATGAAGAGTGTATTTAAATTTATTTAAAATCTTCATTTAATTTGAACACATGTCGCAGACTTAGTTTCACATATGTCGCAGACTTAGTTTGTTGAAAAAACTAACAATGAAAGTAAAAGTAAGAAAGTTGGCTCTACCTTCCAGGTTTATGAAATTCAAATTTCTAATTTTTTTTTACCATCTGTACAACAGAACTGATTAATTAGAATTGCTTTCTTTTCACTACGATGTATATCTTTTAATATTAAAAGCGTAAATACAATTCTTCAAAGACTGATGATGTCAAAGTACAAAAATGAAATAAATGTCTTAAATTTCCCAATTTATTATAAAAATGGTATGAACTTGAAATGTCGAAATTAGTTTCTAGAATAAATAAAAGAGTTTATTTTATTCAAAAAAACAAATGGAATCATGATTTAGGAAATTGGTACGAAACAAAGGTTCATAAAGTCGTAAATATTAACCAAAAATAAAATTTTACATGAATTGAAACATGGTAAACTACACTTTTGAAACTAATCTTCTAAAATGTAAATGATACCTTTATAAATATGTATGAATTAATAACCAACAGCATTGAAATTTGAATTCAATGCTAAAATGTATTATTCCTAGTTTTTGTAAAATATAATCTGCAAGTACTCCAAAACATATTTTAAAATGAATATTATTTTCTACGAATATACAAATAAAATCAAACTGTTTCTAAAACTAAGACGAATTTAATTCGAAGATAGAAATCTAGTACTTTCGAAGCAAATTTCAATAAGTCACGTAGATAGTTTCTGAAGTAGTTGTTCAGAAGATAGAGTAGATTTTGATTTTGACAAACTATTCCAATTGTTTTCGTCAAATTAACTGAGAGATTCAACTTTTCCTGAAAGTTCCAATTATTTGTTTGAAGTCTTGAGCTAAGTTTCAAACTAAACTAGGATTAAATTAAATTCAAAGGATAGTAAGCATGTTTTTTAGTTTTTTTTTTTGCTACTATATTAGTTTGACTTCGCAGCGAGATTCGGATTAAAAGCAAGTGTGTGTTTAGACTATTTTTGATACAGAACGATTGATGCTGGTTAAAACAGAATTCAGTGATGTTTTATAATTCCATTTGAATTGCTGTGTTATCGATAAGAATGTGATTGCTTATAAACATTCCATTGAGAAGTAACACGAAGGTTATTTGTGATGGACCTCGTAAATTTGAATCTTTGTGAAGAGGACGACGCCATTCCAGAATCTCTCTCTCAAAACTTCCACACCACACTAATGAAAGGACTTCGTATATAGACCATATTTAATGATCATCAGCCCCGCTATATGGTGGGTCTTTAATGGCATCAGGGATCGAACCCACGACTCGACGAAAACAAAGCCAACTGCGTGTTCACAGTCATGTTCGCTAGCTACCGCGTCCACGTAAACTGCAAAAAAGAATTCACAAAAGTAAGAAACAAGCTAACAGGCTTTATCTCCTTAATGTATGTTTAATAGCATATGAATTTGATACTTTGCCATTTTTGCTATTTTTAATCTTTTGATGGTTATGAATGAGTCCAGCTCGCATTCGAATAGCGTTCCATAATGCGCTCAGACGAGTTCAGCTCGTACGAAGTATTCCGACCCGAATGGTTGCAGCCTAACCACACTCGCAGAGCGAAACTTTTCCCAAATAAGCACTGACCAGCCGAGTACACCCGCGTTTATTATCCTGCGTTGTTTATATTTGATACCTCTTACAAAATTTAATTAGTTTGATAGCATACAGATGGCACTATGGGTACCGAGAAATTTTTTTGGTGGGAAAATACTACCGATCAAATTGCTGTTGATCTAGTTATTTTTCGTGCGTAATGTGACTCGAGTTTGTTATTGAAAAGGCTCAAAAGCGAAAGCTAGATAATTCTAGTAATAAATAAGAGTTTTATGTTGTTTAAATATAATATATTTATCTCTTTCTTTCTTTAATATATATATATATAAATTTTAATTTATTATTAATACCTGCTATATTTGTGTGGTGATGATTTTCTATCTTTTAAATGTATCACCTCAAAACAGAGGTTTAGGTGAGTTATAGCTATAAAATTATACGTTTTAAAGTTTCAAATTGTGTGTATATTTTAGTTTAATATTTTACAACCTAATATTTCTAATACTTATCGTTTACTAAATTATTTAAAGGTGTCAGTTACAATTGTTGAAAATGTTTCATTAGTTTCTAGCAAATAACTCCTTAATGACTTTTTTGAAAGTGAGTGGTCTATATATATCACCATCAAAAAAGGTAACATTTTCAGAAGCAATTCGGGGGGAAACGGCTTCAACTTTCAGCGACCGTTTGATCGCAACAATGCGCGTAATAAGAGAGCAAAAAATGTTGATTCTCCAAACCGTCAAAGAGTATAAATTTCAATGCCTCCTGGGTGGGGCTTGAAAGAAATAAAAAAAAGTTTGAAAATGTGAAAGTGGAATAAATATACAAAGTTTATATCACCAAGGAAATTATTTTACATTTAAATGAATGCTTAGAAAGTAAGGAAATGCTCTGTCAACTAATATATTGTTAAATCCTATTCACTGCCTATTCAAAATTTAAATGGTTGGATGATTCAGAATTGTATTTGTAATAATACCAAAAGATTCGACAATTTTCTCTTCTTTATAAAAAATGTGCTTAATTTATAATATGAAATATTATGTCATTGTGTATATAATGAAATAAAATACTATAAATACAATGGAAAAATAAAATACTATAAATACTTTGCTTAATTACTTATAGGTTATATTTTAACATAAAGAAAAATATACCTAATTTTTTTTAAAATCACCAGCCTATAAACATTTATAAATTAAATGATGATAATAGAAAGTATATCCTTATATAACTATTTATTTGTAACTTTATACTCGAATTTAGTTGAAACGTAAGTATTATGCACATTTTTTTTTAAATTGATAGAACACAGATCCTTTTTTTCATTTAATTAAGCTAATTTCGATAAATTTTCTTCCTGCAAGTAAAATGATGAAAAGTACAAATAATATTTATTTTCCACAATCGTTCATATTTTTAACTCATTTCCTCAATACTTTATTATCAACTCTTAAATCCGTTCCATTAAAATTTTCTTTTCATATCCTTATTTTGAATTTTTGAAATATAAATGTATTCTAAAGAATTATTAATTATTATTTTGAATTTTAATTATTATTTTGAATTTTTGAAATATAAATGTATTCTAAAGAATTATTAATTATTATTTTGAATTTTTGAAATATAAATGTATTCTAAAGAATTCACTATTTTTAATTGATTTTCTAAGGATAACAGTTTTGTTTTCAAATAATTTTACTGGTTTATATATCTAAAGAAAAAAAATTGCCCTTTCTCAGTAACTACTATTAAAATGTATCACCTTTAAATATATTATCTCTGACATCATACAGTTCTAATAATATACATATATGGTTGTTTTATTTTACACATTAAAAACATTCGAAAAATTTAAACAAACGAAATAATTGAAAGAATATGAAAACTAACTGAACTTTGTTTTAAAATTAAGCCTTGAAAACCATTGATTTTTTAATGTATTTATACACACACACACACACACACACAATATATATATATATATATATATATATATATATATATATATATGTTTTGTGTGTGTGTGTGTATTGTGTGTGTGTTTACAACATTAAAAATCAATGGTTTTCAAGGCTTATAAAACAAAGTTCAGTTAGTTTTCTATATTCTTTCAATTATTTCGTTTGTTTAAATTTTTCTGAATGTTTTAATGTGTAAAATAAACTATATGTATATATTATTAGAACTGTAGATGTCAGAGATATATTTAGTTAGATACATTTTAATAGTAGTTACTGAGAAAGGGCAATTTTTTTCTTTATATATAAATCAGTAAAATTATTTGAAAACAAAACTGTTATCCTAGAAAATCAATAAAAAATAGTGAATTTTTTTAGAAATACATTTTATATTTCAAAAATTCAAAATAATTAATAATTCTTAGAATACATTTATATTTCAAAAATTCAAAATAATAATTAAAATTCAAAATAATAATTAATAATTCTTTAGAATACATTTATATTTCAAAAATTCAAAATAAGGATATGAAAAGAAAATTTTAATGGAACGGATTTAGAGTTGATAATAAAGTATTGAAATGAGTTAAAATAATGACCATTGTGGAAAATAAATATTATTTGTTGTATTTTCATACATTTTACTCTAGGAAGAAAATTTATCGAAATTATTTAATTAAATGAAAAAAGGATCTGTGTTCTATCAATAAAAAAAAATGTGCATAATACTCCACTAACTAAATTCAGAGTATAAAGTTACAAATAAATAGTTATATGGGATATACTTTCTATTATCATCATTTAATTTATAAATGTTTATAGGCTGGTGATTTTAAAAAAAATTAGGTGTATTTTTTTTATGTTAAAATATAACCTATAAGTATAACCAAATATTTATATATTTTATTTTTCTATTGTATTTATAGTATTTTTATTTCATTATATACACAATGACATAATGTTCATTATAAATTAAGCACATTTTTATAAAATAGAGAAAATTGTCGAATCTTTTGGTATTACAAAATATACAATTCTGAATCATCCAACCATTTAAATTTTGAATAGGTGAATAGATTTAACAATATATTAGTTGACAGAGCATTTCTCTTTCTAAGCATTCATTTAAATGTAAAATAATTTTTGGTGATATAAACTTTGTATTATTCCACTTTCACATTTTCAAACTTTTTTATATTTCTTTCAAGCCCCACCCAGGAGGCATTGAATTTATACTCTTGTGTGGTTTGGAATCAACATTTTTGCTCTCTACTAATAGTTGTGCGTCAAACGGTCGCCGAAAGTTGAAACCGTTTCGTCTGTTTCTGAAAATGTTACCTTTTTTGATATGGTGATTATATAGACCATCACTTTCAAAAAGATCATTCAGGTTAATTTGCTAGAAACTAATGAACGATTTTCAACAACTTGACGAGCACTTAAATAATTTAATAAACGATAAGGTTAGAAATATAGTGGTTGTAAAATATTCGACACATGATTTGAGCTTTAAAACGTATATTTTATAGCTATAACTACCGTAAATCTGTTTTGAGTGTGATACATTTTAAGATAGAATATACATCACGCACACAGAATACAGCACACACACACAAAAAAAACAGCACACACACACACACACACACACACACACACACACACACACACACACACAAAAAAACACATATATATATATATAACAACAACTAAAACTCTTATTTATTAGCTGAATTATCTAGCTTTCAGCCCTTTTCATAACAACCTGAGTCACATTACGCACGAAAAATAACTGGATCAACAGCAATTGATCGGTAGTATTTTCACAAAAAAAATTCTCGGTACCCATAGTGCCATCTGATGTCTATCAAATAATTAAATTTTGTGAGGTATCAAATATAAAGCAGGATAATAAACGCGGGTGTACTCGGCTGGTCAGTGCTTATTTGGGAAAAGTTTGCTCTGCAGTGTGGTTAGGCTGCAACCATTCGGGTCGAATACTCTGCATGATGCTGAACTCGTCTGAGCATTATGGAACGCTATTCAGAGTCGAGCTGGACTCATTCATCAACGCTCGTGATTAAAAATAAGCAAAAATGCGTATCAAATTCATATGCATTAAACATACATAAGATAAAGCCTGTTAGCTGTTTCTACTTTGTATCTTTTTGCGTTTACGACGTGCGGTAGCTAGCGAACATGACTCACCGCAGTTGGCTTTGTTTTGCGTCGAGTCGTGGGTTTCGATCCTGATGCCATTAAAGAACGCCACCATAGCGGGCTGATGATCATTAAATATGGTCTATATACGAAGTCCTTTCATTATGTGGTGTGGGAAGTTTTGAGAGAGAGATTCTGGAATGGCGTCGTCCTCTTCAAAAGATTCAAATTTAGGGTCATCACAAATAACCTTCGTGTTACTTCTCAATGGAATGCTATAAGCAATCACACTTCTTATCGATAAACAGCAATTCAAATGGAATTATAAAAACATCACGAATTCTGTTTTAACCAGCATCAATCGTTCTGTATCAAAAAATAGTCTAAACACACTTGCTTTTAATGAATCTCGCTGCGAAGTCAAACTAATATAGTAGCAAAAAAAAAAAACAATAAAAAACATGCTTTATAGCTTTAATTTAATCCTAATTTATTTGTTAGTTTGAAAACTAGCTCAAAGCTCAAACAAATAATTGAACTTTCAGGAAAGTTGAATCTCTCAGTTAATTTGACGAAAACAATTGGAATAGTTTGTCAAAATCAAAATCTTTCTATCTTCTGAATATGTCCAGAAACATATCTGCGACTTATTGAAATTTTCGAAGTACTAGATTTCTATCTTCGAATTAAATTCCTTGCTTTAGAAACAGTTTTGATTTTATTTGTATATTCGTGAAATAATATTCATTTTAAAATATGTTTTGAGTACTTTGGGATATATTTTACAAAATAGGAATAATACATTTAGCATTGAATTCAAATTTCAGCTGTTGGTTAATAATTCATACATATTTATAAAGGTATCATTTATTTTAGAAGATTAGTTTCAAAGTGTAGTTTACCATCAATCATGTAAAATTTTATTTTTTGGTTAATATTTACGACTTTATGAACCTTTAGTTTCGTACCAATTTCTATAATCATGACTTTTGTTTTTGAATAAAATAAACTTTTATTATTCTAGAAACCTAATTTCGACATTCAAGTTCATATTTTTATAATATCGAAATTTAAAGTATTTATTTCATTTTTGTCTTTGGCATCATCAGTTCTTTGTGAAGAATTGGTATTTACGCTTTTATATTAAAAAAAGATATTACATCATCGGGAATGAAAAGAAAGCAATTTTAATTAATCAGTTCTGTTGTACAGATGGTAAAAAAAAAATTAAATTTGAACAATTAAAGCTGGAAGGTAGAGCCAACTTTCTTACTACTTTCATTTTAGTTTTTTCAACAAACTAAGTCTACGACATATATTGAAACTATTAAGACATGTTGTTCAAATTTAAATGAAGATTTTAAATAAATTTAAATACACTCTTCATTGTTAAAACGATATTTATTCAAAAATGCATAAATACAAATCTATCAACAAAATAACCTGGCACATCAAGATGGGTTCTAACATTGATGAAATTTCGTATGCAAGACATTCAGAACCAGAACACTGCAAATGATTAAATTTTGATATTCAATGAATGAATAGCGGAGCTACAGCGCAATGAGCTGCGTTCTCAGATGTATATAGCGCAAGCATTCTCAATTGGATATTGGTCAATTTGCGGCTTGCATTGGGATTATTCCTTTCAACGACCGAAAAACATGCCTGCGATTCGAGTTTATTACACAGTGTAACTGTCAGAGTTTGAAAGTAGTCGTATCTTTCGATTGAAAGAGGCCAGGTTAGTCAAATGGAAAATCGATCATCATATGGGTCGAAGCGATGCGGTGATTAGAAGATGCTGTGCAGGAATGCGGGACAACGAGCGATTTCTGCAACGTGATGAGGGTAGTAGCCGACCGGCCAGAGCAGATCCGGCAGAAAGATTGATTGTCAGATAAGCTGTCACAGCACCTCATTTTATCAAGACAACCATCAGACATGCGAACCGCACACGAGTGTCTAGCTGATAGAGCTAGGAAATCACGCTTTTGCTCAGACCAAGCCGCCACTGGTGTCACTCACACACGCCTCAGTCAGCCGAGCCATATTGCAGTGGTGCGTAGCTCGATCAGGTTGGAAATGATGCTGACTGGGGACGTAAGAGTTTAATGAGAATCTTTTCCAACTGTGTCCTGATCATCGAAAACGTGTCTGAGACGCCCAAGGCAGCGTGAAGATCCTCACCTGGAAGAAGGGCTCAAACTAGAGGTATTGTCAGTTACTTCCATGATATGAAGGGACTTTAGTTTTCATTAGAGGCACACTTACAGAACGTCGATGACATCTCTGAGACCTGCTAGCATTGCTACTCTCCTTTTGCACACCGACCTGATTAGCAAGATATTACACGGGCACGCTTTGGTAGGAACTGGTCTTACAGCTTGTCAAAACACTTTCTTGGTCAGTCAGATGTCTCTCCATTTGAACATGTCAGTTGCAGATGGAAGGCATGTACCAGGTGTATTATATTCCAGCTCCATCAATTGGAGCAAATTAAGGCTGTCAAATACCCAGGAGACCATCAGGGATCTATTGTTCTAGTCACGTCGTGTGGCAGCTTGCATCCACAGGCCAGAGGTGGGTCAACACTTATTGAGCTGCTACTTGTAACTATGTAACTCTGAAATAAAACTGTCTGCTTAATCTATTTCTATTCTGCATACATATTTTTCTATCATCCAACTTGTCCTTAGACGTCTCCTTCTTGGTGTGTTATTTTTTATGATAGATTGTATGAATATTCTCAAAAGCAGTTATAAATATTTCAACCGAATTTTTTTTAATTTATAATAAAAATAGATGTGTTTATATACGAAGCTTGCATAGAAATTCTATGCGATTCAGATTTATATCCGTTATAAAAAAACTTAATAATTAATTACATTGTACGAAAATCTATTTGAAAATGTAGATTGTAATATTCCTATAACAGATAAATTGTTAAATAGATTTTCTTTTTTAAAATATATTCATATAATTAGAAGCAATTGTTCAGTATACTGTTAGGATTTTACTTCTTTACAACTTCCTAAATATGTTTGTCACTTATCTTCAAATTTTATTAAAATACTTCATTTACAACAAATATGGTAAAACTAGTTTTCATTATATATTTTTGCAGAATTCACAAATGCCCTCAGAACAACAAAAATCTTCCTTTGAATTAAACAAAACTATTTTTCACTTTATCGCTCGAAGAGAACGCTTCGGTAAGGGGCGAGTGCATTATGTTACTAGCAATAACATCAAAGTGAAAGAGTAACACCCAGATAGAGATTCCTGTATCCGCATCACAGCAGAAGTATCTGGGTTCCTAAGTAAACCGGATTACTCAATCGACGTTATATGATGTAAAAGCATGCGAATAAAAGTTAGAGTTATTATTACGTTTTTATCTATATCCGAAGTTTATGACAAAACGGTAATTGCGAGCCAAAAATAAGGCTAAAAAAAGTTAAGCTTAGGAGAAAATCCTGGCGCCTGGGTTAGCTAGCTAAGAAATATAATACAGAAAGTTTACAAAGCAGAAGTGGAACTAAAGATTTGTAAGAATGTGTGTGTTGTATTCTGTAAAGTGTGCGCCCAACAACACCGTAAAGTAATAAAATGTTTTCCATTTTAATTCCTGAAAATAATAACTACTAAAGTAACAACCAATACTTTCTAATATTTTTTAAATATTACTTATTATATTTCTAATGGTATCTATTACTCATCTCGTCTGTCAGCTCAATAAATGAGGATATAAATTTTTATCTGTTCAGCAACAGACTAATTTCAATTGAATTAATTTTCTTTCCTTAAAAATATCTTTATTTACCCTCAAATAAGGAGCATTCTCTTCACAGTTATCCAATTGAGTACAAACTCAATAAATGTATTGAGTATTCCCTCTTTTACAGGAATAATATAATAAGAAAACTCTTGCATTTGTCTGACAGTGTTGTTAATAACAAATCTGCTAAATACACTTATATGATTTGCAAGCATTAATCATACTTTCTAATTACTATAACCTGGTTTATTTTAAATCAACTATATGTCGCCTTTTTACGACTTGTATAGGTTTATAATAATTCACCCACCCTAAGTTTACTTTTGTTTAATTGTCGAGTTTCATTTGATTAGAAGGGAGTTAGAAATTAAATATAAAAAATCGAAAGAAAAGCAGATAAAGTTGTTGAAGAGAATAAATCATGATTGTATCTAAGTTATTTATTAATAAATATGATCATGTCCGCGATATGTATTAATAATGTTTTTAAACATATTTTGATTCATAACTACCGGCATCATTCTAAATTCAAGGAAAATTGGTTGAATGGAAATCTTTTAAATTTTTTGATGAGAAACAACACACAAACACACAAATTTCCGTGCACGAAAAAGTAATTATTAACATGACAGGCATGAAATACATAACAAAAGAAAAAAAAAGGAAAATTAAGAGTTTAGCAAGGATATCATTATTATTTTTATAAAGAGTTTATAATAAACTTACAAAAGATAATAAATGCACTCTTTTAGAAACAAGCTGGTGTAAACTGTAGTGCCGCATTGATGTTTTTAAGTACCAATTTTAGGTCAAAGTGCTGACAAATTTAGAACGAAAAGGTTGGTGATTCCATTTTATGATTTAAAACATTATAACAATAAAAGAAGTCTGATTTACTCATTTCTTGGTTAAAGTTTATTTCATTCTCTTTGTTATTAAAAGCTAAGAATTTTTTATTAAGCTCAATGTAATTATTACCCGCTCATAATTATTTTAATGAGTCTGCATACATAGTCTATTTTTAAATTAAGTTTGCCTATCTTTCAAAATGATGATGATGATATTTTATGCTACTGTTTTGAAGATGTAGACGCTGTTTTATCAGTATAGTCAGAGTAGAAATGTTACACTTTTGTTATCTCTAATTTCTTTGTATTTGCATAGCAAATAACGTTTTATGTAAGAAATAAATTTTCTAAGAAAAGGGCCACACAATAACAAAAAAGTAGAGAAAGTGGTCATGAAATATACATCTTAATATTTTACAAAAATTAATTTATTTATTTATATAATGACTTTAGTATATATTATGAGGTAATAAATTATTAAACAGCAGTATTTTATTTTTGTCGCAAATATCTTGTTAATAAGAAATAAATGCCAACAAAATTATTTATAAGCTAATTTATAATTTACGTTACACATCTTCTTCAGTTTTCTTTGAAGATGATTTTAGTCCACAAAGTTTTATATTTCATTGCTAATATTATTATTGACTTCTTTAGCATCTTTCTTTTATTTATAGATCACAATTTGATAAGAGAATTAGCTGATAGATATATCACCGACTTTAATCTACAAGTGGACAAGCAGTAAATTGAAAAGTGCACTTCATTGTATTGTTAAATGCCACTTCTTAAATAACAGCAACATATTTATAATATTGTTACAATGCTTAACGCTTTATTTTGTTTATATCTTAATGTGTGTTATTAGCAAGTATTTTCGTTTAGGTGAAATTACTGATTACACTGTATTTATTTAACCAGAATATTTTTTTAACAAAGTCGTAAAATCGCTTTTATATTCGTAGTATAGGCAATAGGTCATAATTGAAAAGTCCCTGCCTACCATAGTAAAAAACACATTTTTACAAATGTTAGTTTTTTTTATTCAACATAATTTCTTCGATGATACACTGATTATAAAGTGACCCTCCAACTTTCGATTCCATATTTTGTACTACGATTTGGAACTTGCTTCAAAGGCTCCCAGTTTTGCAGTGATCGACTTTCTTGATTGACCAGTACCCTTTCCCAGTATATATTCTTTGAGATCTGAGAACAGGAAATAGTCACTGGGGGCTGATCTGAGAATGTTTGGTGATGAGGAAGCAATTGAAGCCCAATTCATGGATTTTGCCATCATTAACCGATCAGGACAGTCAGGTCTTGGTGACGCAGCACTTTTCTTTTTCTTTTCATATGCGGCCGTTTTTTCGGCACTTCGCTCAAACGGTCCACAACGCTATGTAATAGTCGCTGTTGATGGTCCTTCCTTTTCAGTCAATGAAAATTAGTCCGCAAAATCCTTCCAAAATACATACCATAGTTGCTCCGCCGACAGTGTTTTCCCATCGCTTGGAGTGGTCGCGTAACACTGGACAGACTGTCGATTGACTTCTGGAGAAATGATATTAAAGGCTTCATCCATTATCACATAACGACGGCAAAACTCTGGTTTATTACGCTGGATCTTCAAACACCGTCTGAATCCATGAACTCGTCGTTGTTTTTTGGTCAAAAGTGAAGCTCGCGTTAAACCCACTTTGCACAGAGCTTTTGATACCCAACATTCGTGAATGATATGATACACGTTCAGTTGATATCTTTAGAGGTTCGTTATTTCATTCTCAATTTAATTTACGGTCATTCAAAATCATTTTTGGGATTTTTTAATGCTTTGCAACAACCTCTTTTTAAGTGCCCATCAGCTCATAATTTTCTTCGGTGCTCATTTCACCTGCGCCTAAACTTTATATACCAATCCTTGATGGTTGATTTTTCTGTGTAGCATTAAGCCAAGTTTTTTGCTTCAATCATGTATTCTTCCTAAAAAAGCAATATTTTAATAACACGCGAAATTCTTTTATCCGTTTTTCATAATAACAAAGAAGTCACCCAAATGCTATAACAAAACCAGATCCAATAGCCGTGTCATCCTTTAGTAGACGCATCTTTTGAGGCTAGGGCTAACTATAAAAAACCATATGGATTTAATTCTAGTAGCGCTATCTATGCATTGTGCCGTGGACTTTTCAATTGACTTTTATCATTTTATTAAAAAAATAAAAATAAAAATAAACACAACATTATTTTAGCAGAAGACACCTTGTCGTAAAATTTCCTTTAAAATGTCATGTAATATAGGGAAATTTCGATTTGTTTCATCTACAAGATATGTTAAAAATAACACACAGAAAATATATTCCAACTGAGCAATTCATAGCTCAAAGTTAAAGATTTTAACGTATCGTTGTTCCTTCTGCCAGTTTTTATATAAGTAATCATATCATATAGAGGACTTTAGAAGATATATATATATATATCATATTTCAATATCATATTTTACATACAATGTATTGAAAATTTGAATTTCATTAAAGATTTAGTTTCAAATTGTGTCTGCAGGCCATGCCTTTGACTTCCAGAAAATTGTTAAATTAATCTCATTTTGTCAGACGGTGGTCAAAACTTCTTAAGAATGATTGATGTCCTTGAAAGATTATTTTCGCTCCGGGATACATATATACCGCGTAGATTCGATCAATCTGATTCCGGTATTTTTGCGTCTTTTCGCTGAAACACATTTTTTTGCTTTGTACTTATATTTAGGTTCAAATAGTGATGTGTTCTTCGTTTCCATCTGACAAGGATGCTCCTTATAGCGTGGAATTTGATAAAGCAAGATATCATTGTGTTAAAATGTATCGTCTATCATCTAAAACGTTACTTTGCTTTATTCATTATATATATATGTCTATACGAAATTCATGCATACAAGATGATTCAGTGAAATAATAAAAAAGAAAAACATAGAAACTAACTTTTTTTACATTTTTATTATATCAGTATTAAACGTACAGAGAGAAAAAGATATGTTTAATCTTAAAAAGTTAAACTTCTTACATGAAAGCTTTCAAATACATTTGAGCTGTCACTTGAACTTAAATCAAATAGAAAACCTATTCTGTAATGAACTGTGAGTCATCAAAATTAAATAATAAGGATGTTTAGTGAATAGATTGTTGGCCAGTATTTGTAAAACTATTGATATTATACCAGTGTATGTTAGTATTTGAGATAAAAATATTGTGGCGATTTGTGATCACCAGCGTCTAAGCCGTTGCCACTTTTACCACTGCGATAAACATACATCATCCTATCAACGCTAGCTTGAAGCTGAGTGAATTGGAAATTTTCCGCAACCTCTTTAAAGTAGCACTGAAGTCACAGGTAGATTAGTTTCTGACGTGGGTTTGTCGGCAACCAAATCAAAACCCTGTCGCCGGAAATGCTCCACCCACCTACCACATACGTCTTAACTCCAATGAAAGACCAATAGCAATCGAATTGTCCACTCCCCTCCAAACAACAGCTGCCACCAACACTGGACTTCCAAGCCCCATCTCGTGACAGTGCTTTTGCAGCCTTTCGCCACTCACCCACCAGTAAACTACACAGTAGCAGCATTACCTGAACTAATAGTAAACCAGCCTTCGAACTTTCCACACAGAGAGAGCTCTTCAATTCCATCTTCACCAAGCTAACCATATCGTAGGTTTTCAAGATCCAATAGAAGAGCATTTCACGCTCTAGGCGCCCGTACCGTCACACAAATTAAGTGAAAGAGGAACCCCACCTGGAAGTTGTCGTCTTCTCTTCTTCATATTTTCATAGTTTCTTTTTCTTTGTTATTTCTGTGATATTAGCTGAGGTCAGAAAATCACCAGCTTTTGTTTGTCTCTATAGCTTAACTTCGTTTAAAAGTTTTTACTAAACTGTTAATGTCGTTAGAATGCGAAGCGTCCAATCTTCTTGTGGTATTTATTTCATACCTTTGGCTTAGAGTCCTTGGAAGCCACCTCCACTACGATGACTTTTAAATATTATTTGACACGTTAATAATCTTGCCTGCAATTCTTCTGTTAAGAAGAAGATAATTGATTTAAGCAGATGATCTGAAACGGTCGCTTGAGTCAGATTCCAGCCCAAAGTGCTAAACTGACTCAGATATGATTAATCAGTAACATTTTACAGCCCCAACCAGGCCATTTCAGATTTTGTAAGCGTAACAATATCCTGGAATTTCACCACTACTTCAAATTTAGTAGTTTTATCTATTGAATGTAGAAGTGTATCCAAAATACAACAAAAAAATAGTGAAAGATTTAAAGAATTGTATTCTTGCTGATTTTAAAATTATTTTTATCCCCATTTTAACATTCTAGCTATATTTGTAAAGAAAAATTCTAAATATTTTCAATACTGAGAAAATGTAGTTCCAGTAGGAAAACCTCATTATGTTTTTGTGTCCTTGGATGCACTTCATTGTATTTAACAAGTAAACTGCAGATTTGAGAACAGTTGACTGAAATCATAAAATAACAATTACATACACCAGAAATGAATAGCACTAGAACCCCAAGTGCAAATAATTATAATAATAATATTTAGATTTTTCTGAAATGAGAATTTCTTATCCATTGAGATATAATTTTGATTAAATATTCGTAATTCCGAATAAAATGATTTTGCATGTTCATACTGTTTAACACTGTATTTATTTTTGCTTGTATTAATAGTATTTCTATGGTTATTGAGCAGGCAAGGAACGTTCTTTTTACATTAGAAATAATTTCAAAGCTTTTAGTTTCTGATCCTTGTCAGCCTTATCAATTTAATGAATATTTGACATCATTTTTTTAAATAAAGGTTCTTCTAAATTATCCTAAAATGAAAAAATCAGTGGAGTGAAGAATATTATTGGCATCATTGAATGTTTATTCACATTTGTCACGAATCTGCAGAAAAATGGAAAAGGGTTCCAAGACATTCAAAAGATAACTTATTTAGAACGCAAAATCTATATTTTAGTATATTGATGGTCCATGAACACAATGATTAACAAAAACCGATGATTGTGGCAAAGAATAATAGAATGTTTCGGTACGAAATAAAATATTCATAGAAGAGTTTTTTCAAAATAAAAAAGTTTCATTTAAATTATATTTTCATTTATTTAGAATACTGATATTTTTCTTAAATAAAACAGCATTCTATATTAAAGATTTGCATAATTGTGTATATATCAAACAAAAGAATTAACAAAGCAGGCAAAAAGAAATAGAAAAATGTGCTAAAATCAAAGAAGAAAATGGAGGGAAAAAAATGAAAGTCTGCATAACATTTTATTGGTTTATTTTGAGAACCATTGAGGCAAAACATTCCTATTACATTAATTCCCCATTTTGGCATTACATAAACCTGCTATTTTTTAAATTTTTTTTATTTTTAATAAAAATAACATAAACTAACTGGAAATGGGAGTCATTAATGTGAAAATATACAAAAAACATAAGAATTTTTGTTTTTTCGTTTTCAAAGAAAAATGATGATCATCCCAAAATCTACATTTTATTTGTATATGTAAAATAAACGTTAGATGAGCATTTTTTAATTTTTTCATCCGGAATGGTTTTTATTTTATGTTTTATTACTTTATTTAAACACTGTAACTGTACGCAACACCTGCCGACATGAAATTGCTCTAGATAGTGCGCCAACAGAAAATCTTGGCTCCATATTATGAAAATAAATGGTTGAAATCAGTTGATTGGAAAACGATAAATTTTAAAAAAAAAATTCAATAAAAGTATATTTTGGTAAAGTCTCTATCTTACACAAAGCCTCGACGTCAGGTTTGACTATTGCATAGATCTGGTAGTACTGAGCGAGTTTTGCGCTGTCGCTGGCACAGAACATATTATCTCCTTTAGATTTGTGATAAGTTGTAACTACAGCAATTCCATTTTAATTAGTGTAACTTTTTAATGTATTACAATTTTATACAGAGAAACAAATTCAAGAAATTACAGGACATTGTCAAAAGATCTCTCTAGGAAAACCCTAACTATGATTTTATCGAAGAAACTGAAATGAAAGACTACAAAGCCACTTGAAAAGATACAAAAGCATGTTAATTGACATGAATTGTAGTTCACGTCCAACTCTGATAAACAGTGATATTATGTTTTGTAGAGATAAACAGCAAGTGAAAAATGAGAGAGAAAACTGAAATCTGAGGTAAAGATAGAAGTCATAGGGAAAGTAAAACTTTTTTGAGAAAAAAGATGAAAACTCAGATTTCAGTATTTTTTCTGGCACAATAACATCAAATTTTGCTGGTCTATAAGGAGGAAAATCAAAATTTCTCCTTATCTAAAAAAAAAGACAAGAAATGAGCATACTTTTTCAAGAGAAGAATATTTGACAATAGTCTGGATAGCCTGAAAGATATTTACATTTTTCTGCATTTGAATTAAATTTTAAAAAAAACAAAAATATATTTATGAATAGTTTCTGAATGTATCAACGAAATACTATGAATGTCGAAGATGATATTTCTTAATCAGAACTCCAAACAGATATCTGTATTTTCTTAAGACAGACATTTGAATTACTTGTGATTTTATTTTGAAAATTTGACTTTTGTTAGAAAATGTTTCATTCATAGTAAAAAATTTAAATCTGATATTTTCAAATAAAATACTATTTTTTTATATATTTTACAAACCAAAAGCACTAAAGTATGTATAAAACCCTGCTTTATTTTAAAATGTTTTTACATTTGATAGTTTAAATTGTTTTGATTTTGAATTTAAAACACCAGCTTTCTTGGAAGAAATTATATATCTTGAAATCTGATAGAATTACAAAATAAAATTTTCAAATTTGCAGATGAAGGAGACAAAAGATAAAGGTTTCTAGTGATGTGAGTTGTTTCTGTTCTCTAGAATAAACCAAATTTTAGGAAAATCACATCATTTCTGCTGGTATATTATACAGATTCTAAA
>BMAW01076841.1:168012-199341 GCA_019974015.1 Nephila pilipes | reverse complement strand
ATATATATGTATTAGTCGAAATTTAATATTTGCTTAAAAGCGTCGGTAATAATTCATTTTACAATTTTACACACGAAATATTTGGCAAAATCTTTTAGCTAAAGTTGCGAAGTTAATTATAATTAGTACAAAATAAAACAAAATTGTTTTATGTAAAGAAAAGTGTTATTTTTTATGAATCATTTTATAAATGAGATTATGTTCAACAAATGGTAAATTTTCTGATACTTAAAATCAGTAATAGAAAGGAAAGACCATGTTAAATATAATTTTGTCATCTACAACAAGGATAACAATCTATTCTGTTTTATTATTGTTGGACTTCGATATATACCTTATTAACATCGAAAATTTCATTAAGGAAAATTCTATCATACTTTCAATGATTTATACATGATATTTGCATATTATATTCTGAGTTTTCCATTTGATCTTATATTTTAAGGGTAATTACATTATTTGATAACCAGGCCAATGAACACTTTCTTTTCAAATTTCTTTTTTATTTCAATCAGAAATGATATTATAAGTGATTTAGAACATATTTGGAATGTTTCATTTTTTTAATGAATTCATCTCTCGAATTTTTTTTTGTAAGTCGTTAACATTTGTGGAATACGAAGATATTTACTGAATGATCCAAAAGTAAGGGAAAATCATTATCGGGAAAAGAAACTCATTTTAAGAAGAAAAATAATATTTGCATCAAGACGTTTTAAATAATGTAGGAATAACATTATGTGTGTAGTATCATTCCGGACCCAATCAGAGGAGGATGTTGGCCCCGAAAGAGAAGAATTTGGCTTCAATGTCTAGATTGGCTTAAGAAAGGGCTACGATTCGAGCCAAGAGTTTACAGGAAAGAGAAAAAGAAAATGATTTTTGTTATGGGAGCGGAACTAACTGAAAGGCTAGAGTTACGAAAAAATGTATAATTTTTTACTAAAACCTAGGTAAACATATAAACAAATTAGCACATGTTTCATGCAGAATTCTTTTAGTACAAAATAGCTTGCATAAAATTAAATATACCCCTGCATTTAATGTAAATCATGAAATAAAGTATTATTTGATGTTAAAGTGGCAATTTCGCCAGATTTGTAACATTACGCTTGTAAAGGTCCTTACACAGCTCGAAACGTCACTACCTGCACTGCTAAGTTTTCTTTAGACTAGACATGAAGGACTCGACCCATTGACTTAGCAGAAGGTGGGTTCCTCGATAGAGCCAAAGTTTTTGTAGAGACGAATTACCGAATCTTCTCAAATCTCTCTTGTCAGAATGTAGTATTTTATTGTGGTATTTCTTGTCGAAAATGTAGTATTTGCAATTTTTTCCAGAAACTCCTGCTAATTTTTTGAGGTAGTTTTCATCTGCTTCTGAGAATATGGTGATAGCTCCAGGAGCAGTTCTGAAATGAAATCTAAAGCATTTCCAATTAGAAAATGTGAGGAAATCAATGTGTTCAGTGAATAAATACCATCTGTGCGAACCACAAAAGGTCAAGAATTTAGGATGGTCTCAATTTTGGAATAGAAAGTGGTAGATTTTCAAATACTGACTATTCACAGGAAATTCGACAAGTTTTCTGTGAGCTTCAAAGACATTTGTTGTATTTGCATATATTTCTAATTTGTATATATTGGTTGGTGCACCTCTCGTCCTCGTCCTGAATCGTTTTGACACTAATGGTAGCCTCAGTAGTAAATTCGCTTCTGTTTGAAGATGAAGAACCATCTTGGATATACAAATGAATAAAGTTATATACTCTTTAGTAAATTTGTTAATTTGGAAGACTACTCATAATTTCAGTTGAAGTTCGTGAAGTCGAATGTCACCTAAAACAGACTATGATCTTGTTAATAACATAATGTGTTACATTTTTAGCTCTTGTGATCCAATATTCTTGGAGAAAAATATACAATATATTCAAAGGATCTACATTCAACTGCAGAAGGTGTAGCTTTCGTACTAGCAACAGACTAGTTTTTTGATCTTGTGGTAGTATTGAGGGATGTTAAAATCTGTATGACACATAGAATTTTCAATATGGCTTCTGCCTATGAAATTTCTTTTGGATTTATTAATGGGTTAGTGATTCAAGTTTTCTATTTAGCTTGAAAGTCTTTTTACTGTATTTAATTCAAACACTTTTTAAAGTGAGATGCCTGTACCCACTTAATAACCATCATCTTTGCCTTATCAAATTCTGAACGATTCAAATGTAGAAAATGAGAGCTGTTTTCTATTAAGCTTACTTCTCTATCTTATTACTTAGCTGTTTTCTACCTTACTACTTAGCTTATTTCCGATCTTTATTGCTTAGTCATTTTCTACCTTACTACTTATCTTACTTTTGTTCCTTATAGCTTAGTTGTTATCTATCTTACTACTTAGCTGTTTACCATTCAGATTACTTCTACACTTTTCATCTTAGCTGTTTTATACCTCCCTACCAACTTAAATAACTCAATTACTGCAGCGCATGAAGATGATAGAGTTCACTAGGCTTCACCGCATTAGATAGTTCAACAATCTGTATAATCCGGTGAGATGAGGAATTGAACCTTTAAGAGTTTTCACCTTACCTCGATCACCAAGATTCGCCGAGCGTAGAAACTTTAAGGTTCCCAACAATTACTTGGTATCCAATTTGATAGCCAGAAATGTCTCAAAGTACCGTATTAGCCTCAATACTATATATAGTACCTGCAGAAAATTTAGTGAGCTTTTTGTAGGATACTCAGTACACAGTTTATATCTTATAGTTACATCTTTATATGTTGGAACAATCCATTCTCAAACAATTCTCTGAAACACCTATAGTAAAGTTCGAAAAGTACTTTTAAAGGTATTTTGCATGGGTTTCAAATTTCTTTACGAAACTTGAATAATATTTATTTTGGATCCATATTTATTAGGATACGATAAAAGTCTCACTTCTTTCGGTGTTTCAGTATTATAGAAACTACATCACTTTCATATATCATTATACTTTCGGTTGTTGACAATGTAATGTTACACTACGTACAACGTGAAGTTACATGCCTTTGTCATTAAGAAACATATTTCATGTTGTAGGTGGATATTAACACCTAATGAAGATAGGACGATCTCCTACTGAAAACATAATTGGTATTATAAACTAGCTTACTCTTTACCTTTTCTATACATCACTGTTTCAAATGTTTATACATAACATCACTTGATCTTTAAAACAAATTTATGTAACGACCTGTTAGATTTTAATTATTAAACTCTTAAGAATGTAACATGTATTTTTCTCAAATTATTTTCGCAAAATATTATTCTGCACCATTAGCACCATAAGGGGATTTTATTTTCACAAAATGTTGTCCCCGACCACTTTTCAAAATAAAATGCGAAATGCACGCTGCTTGTTTAATCTAATTCAATTTCTTCCAATCGATTCGCAATAGCTTCGGTTTGAATTGTACTCCCCACAATAAAAGTATTTGTGTTAAAAATATATTGACACGTAAAGACTTATTTTCATTTTCGGCAGCAATAATTACCTTTAGCTTAATATTTTTTGAATTTAATAATTGAACGTTTGCTTTAATTTTAATTTTAATACCTGAAAAGAATATAATTATCCAATTTATTATTTTATAATTTATTTTAACTGTAATATTTAATGGAATAATTTAATAATAATTTTATAGAACGTTAGCACCTCCTATAGCTAAATTGAATCATTACAAAACTTTGCATAGAACATTTTGTGTAGTGCATCATAGTTTTTACCTTTGCTTTTTTAAACTTGTATGGAAATTTAAATTAAAAAGGCATTTAGCCCGTTCACTCCCAACGTATCACAGGTGATACGCTCGTGTTAGCTCTCCTGTGCCCAGAATATCATTAGCGATACGCTCCGTGAGTGTCTTCTACAGCCTAGCGTATCAATAGAGATACGCTCGATGAGAACGTTTCATTTAATTTTTTTAATGTTACTATATGGCATTACAATACCGCGAAATCTATACAGATAGGTTATTTGGAGTGTTCTCCTAGGTGATATGAGCTTCGATTTCACTTCTTTAAATGTAATGACATGATTTAAAGAGTGCACTTGATTTCGGTTTGCTTTTTTCTTTCTTCCTTGCTTCTTAGAAGTTCGAAGAAGAATTTCTGGTCCTTTATGGGGGTTAGGGCTTTAGGTAACAGATGTTCTCAGCTGTTCGTTTCATTTGGTCAGTTTTTATTTGTAGCGACAGTCATGAAGAAAATGAAGTATTTATCTGATACTGAGATTTGCGAAATAATGATTGAATCTGACAGTAACGTTAGCGAAAATAATCCAAATGTGTACATAGACATTAAAGAAAAAAAAAAAGGCGAATAAGATGTGCTCTTTCCTGAAAATCTTGCCTGAAGCGTCAAAATATGTGTGTAAGACATGTGACGTTGTACTATGCATTGAATGTTTTTTATAAATATACCATACAGCAAAATAAGAATTATCTTTTATATATATATATTCCATATAATGGCCCATCATTACACCATGAAATTTATGTAACATATGTAAATATATTTTTTTATAGATTTTCTTAAAAGTATGATTTTTTATGTAATTTTATGTATAAAACATTCAGTTTTTGATTAAATCTTTTTTTCTTTCTTATATATGAAGTTTAATGCATTTTAAATAATATATGTAAATATATTCCATGCGGTAGTAGAAGATAACATCTACGCTTGCAAAAAAAACTCACTGATCTGTTCTCATTACCCTGGCCTTAATCTTTCGTAAAAAATCTGCTGACGGAGATATTTCTTGACGCTTTGTGTTGAACGAATCTGTATTAAATTGCTTTTCTTGTGTTAATGCTTTCATAATGCTGTTACGCATTATTTGCTCCGCTTCTACATTGTAAATTAAATAGCTACAATTTTATTTTCTACGATGCTAGCTCATTAACTAGTTATCTAAAATGAGATTAATAAATTAAACAGATTTGAGGAAAAATGAGGGGTATTAATCATCAAATTAATTACACTCGTTTAATGGTAAAATTAACGCATAGAGTTAGTTATTTGTTGCTTTAATTTTGTAAAGGAGGCTATATATATTTCATTTCCAACCTGAACTCACACTTGAGGGGCTTTTATTGTGATTTGTTTGAACTAAAAATCTAGAATAGATAAGAATTATTCAATTGTAATGAATAAAACAGAGATTGTATTCATAAGCATCTAAGCATTTTAAACTGAAGTTTGTTGGTAACTTAATTAATGGTAGGAATAGAGAGGAAGTTATCAGTGTGAGAAAACCGAATCATACTTGAACTGATATAGGAGTTTTAGAAGTAAGCATAGGATCAAGCATTCATATATTCTTATATAAATCTTCAAAAGACTCGAAACCTATTGGTTTGATAAAATTGGTGCTGTTAAATAAAACTAAAGATCAGATGCATATAGAGATTGGTTCCACAGATATAGTAAGTAAGGGACAGACTTATAATTATTCATAGACATGAACAAAATAAATTTCTTATCATTACTGTATAACTTTATATTCATTGTACTTTCGGTGTTAGATGTTTTCCTATCTCGTGAAGGAGGAGAGATTTGACCTCAAAGTATTAGCGGTGTTTCGAACCCTTGACCATTGGGTCAAAAGAAAATTAGACTGGTGGCATTTTCGTGCGCTCTTACCAACTAGACTAAAATATATCCTAGTCGGGCTAGTTATTAAAGCGTTTTAACATCTGGCATTATTGTTGAATAGGGACGCCTAATACTGTTGATTAGTGATTATTTGCAAAGTAAAAATTGAATTTAAGTATTAAATAAGTGACTATTTATAAAATGACAGCAAAAGTTAGTATTAACATAATAATCAAATTTTCTACTTCATATTATCAAAATTGATAAGAAATATATTTTAATATTTAATTACGAAAGCAAACACTAATTTTTAGGAGTTTATTCATTTTAAAATTAGATATTAAACCAGTTTCTTAAAGGAAACATATCTGATTGACCGATTGCTTACTAACGCCTTTCTTGGAAACAATACGAGTGGTATTGGAGTTAGACCTCGTAATTTTGGACCTCAATCAAATTACTAGGATGACACCTGGGCTGTTATCTCTATCTTCATACTTGCTACGCTAACCATAGAACTTGGGAGCTTCAATAAATAAAAAGTACACAGTTTGTGTGCAAATGACACGGAATGTCTTTAGCCCGTTCACTACCAGCATATCACATTTGATACG
The DNA here is from genome assembly GCA_019974015.1 of Nephila pilipes. NCBI lineage: Eukaryota > Metazoa > Arthropoda > Arachnida > Araneae > Nephilidae > Nephila > Nephila pilipes. Next base: position 193,089 of record BMAW01076841.1, on the reverse strand, counting down.
CTCGCGGTGGCTCTCCTGCGCCCAGTGTATCACAATAGATACGCTCCGGAATGTCTTCCGCAGACCAGCGTATCAATAGTGATACCCTCAAAGAGAACGTCTTATTTGATTTTTTTTATTATTTCTAGATGGTGTTACATTACCGCGAAATCTGTATAGATAGGTTATTTGGAATGTTGACCTTGGTTATATGGGCTTGGATTTCACTTCTGGGTATCAGGAGGAGGGGGAAGTGGGTTATTGTTAAAAGCACGCGGTTTTTTAAATGTAATGACATGATTCAAATCGTGCATTTGCTTTCAGTTTACTTTTTCTTTCTTGCTTGCTTCTTAGAAGTTCGAAGGATAATTTATGACCCTTTATGGGGGGTTAGGGCTTTTGGTAGCAGATGCTCTCAGCTGTTCGTCTCATTCAGGCGATTTTTATTTGTAGCGACAGTCATGAAGAAAATGAAGTATTTATCTGATACTGATATTTGTGAAATCATGAATGAATCTGACAGTAATGTTACCGAAAATAATCCAATTCTGTATATAGACATTAAAATAATAATAAAAAAAAAAGGTGAACAAGATGTGCCTTTTGCTCTAAATCTTGCGTGAAGTGTTAAAATATGTGTGTAAAACCTGTGAAGTTGTACTATGCATTGACTTTTTTTTTTATAAATATACCATGCAGCAAAATAAGATTTATCTTTTATATCTATATGCTCCATATAATGGTACATTATTACACCATGAAATTTATGTAACATATGAAAATATATTTTGTATTTTCTTAAAAGTAGGATTTTGTATGTAATTTTATGTATAAAACATTCAAATTTCGATTAAATCCCTTTTCTTTTGAACATATTAAATTTAAGGCATTTTAAATAATGTATGTAAATACCAAAATATTTTAATGAACAGCTGATTTTAGAGGAATTTTTTTCACGAATGAGGCTTAGTATCTAAAATCGTCTGGGCACAGCGTGACACACCGCGGTAAGAAGCCGCGGGTCCAGAGATGCACTTCTTTTTTCTCCCTCCGGTAGCGAAAGGGTTAATGGTTTCAGGACTCGAGTTCATGATTAGATGGAAAGAACTGTGGTTACAAGCTTGTGGATGATACCAATAGGCTACCATGGCCACAAAAATTGATAAGAGGAAACTAAAAAAAAATGCAAATTAATTTAAATTGCATTGCAATTCTTTATTTGAATAGCGTGGAATATAAAATGTTGTGAATTATCAAATTGCTTCTGATGTTAAGAAGAATGCAAGATATGGCTATTAAATAACGAGACTGACACTCTAAAAGGTTTTATTTTGATGTCATATATTTTTACTTATTATCACCTTCAATATACACTCCTCCACTATACCTACAACGATCCATGCGAATCTTCCATTGATCGAAACTATGCTGGAAGTCTTCTACTGTCAGATCATTCAGTACACGTGCCGCTTTCTCTTTCACGGCTTCAACGACTTAAATCTTGTTCTTTTAAATGCAGACTTAGGAAATAGATTGAAATTAAATGGCTGAAGATCTGGCGAAGAATATGGATGATCTAACCCTGGGATGTTGTACTTGGCTAGAAACCTCTTCACAGATTATATGGAATGGTTCGGCGAATTGTCTTGGTGGAAAAATCGCATGAATACTTAATCGACTGTCAGATCGAATCAGATAACCTATTTTTTCGATGTTGTCCTCCATGTTTGACGTGGAAGGGCGATCTGTGCATGAATCATCTTCACGGTCTTCTCGGACATATTGAAAATGATTAAACCACTCAATAACACACGTGCACGTGACAATCATTCATTGTCATACACTTCTTTCAATAAATTATAAGTTTCAGTAGTGGCTTTTCCAAGTTTCATGTGAAATTTCACAATTCGAATCATATGCTCACTTATCCGGTGAAACAAAGAATACTTCTGATGCGTTCGAAGCATACGGGTATAGAGATTTGTTGATAGAAACGAGAGGCATTGCATTCGAAAGAAAAGACTTCACGCTAAACAGCTGTAGGTAGCTGGCGTTTGCCGTATGCATACTTCTTCTGTGCCAGAGTCAATACGCTACACGTATAATCGCGAGGGACATTCTGAACAATCTTTTAAGGTAGAATCACTTTTCCAGCCATTACTGCAATTGATGCACATCCCCTACCTATTTATTGAGTTTCATTTTATTCAGATTTCATTTGATTAATATATTATTTATAGTCACATCTAGTACAGTTATTTAAGAGCCACTCCTCGTAACATTGTTTCTTTGTTAACTATGCAGCTATTAATCGCATTGAATACTTCAATAACTTTAAATCATTTGTGTGGATGATCCCTATATCTTCTTACATCACTTGATAAATCTTCAAATACATGGCGTGAAAGTCTCGGTATCTGATAATCATTGCATGAGATTACTTAATTATTAGGCTATATTTCCTTTCCCGGTGTTGAAATTTGAACCATTGAAGTATAAAAAGCTTAAATAACGAAGCAGTGTTAAGACACATTTTAAATATTTTATGAGTTATTTAATGCAAGAATTACATACAAGATTTGTGTGCTAATCATTTGTAAGCAATTTAAGAGTTTAAGGTTTAAATTTTCACAATATCTTACTTCTCAAAGAGTAAAATGATTAATTTAAGCTTTAGGAGAAGGAAATGATTTAAGTATGATTTACAGAACTCGATATTGTTAATTGATGCGTATCCATTTGAAGCACATTTGATAGAAGATTGATTGGTGTGTAATATTTATATTCTCCAATTTAGAAAACGGTGTTACTCTGCGTCATTAGTTTACGACAGAGAATAGTATCAAATTAACAACTAAATGCATTAGTTCATTTAAGCGTTTACGTAGAGGCAAATGTGTCTGTTTGAAAGGAGGTTTTAGATTAAACAGCTTTTAATAAATGTAAACACCATTTGCGTAAATGTAAACATCGTGAAAGATTTGAAACTAATGAGTTTCTAAATATATTTATTCTATTCATGAAACAAATGCTTATAAATTTCTAAATGTAATTCAAACTAAGCGTATAAATATAATGAAACTAGACATTATTTCTGGATTATTTATTTTAGAGAAATTAAAATTATAGCATTTAGATAAATTTTCGGCGACCGGTGGTTTTTCCGATTCCGTGGAGGGGGAGAGAGTTGTTGACCTTGATGCGGCAGCGTTGTTTCGAACTCTGGACCAAGGGGTCCGAAGTTGACGGTCCTATCAATCAGACTAAAAAGATATCTCTTCTGGTTGGTTGAGTAAGGCCTTTTAACTTCTAACGTTGTTGTAGAAGAGTGTTGCTGCAAATTAAAGCATTTTAGAGAAATTAAAATAAGTGATAGTGAACTTCATGTGTGAAGTTGGAGAAATGTATGAGAGAAACCTGCAGTTACTCTCCTATTTTTTTTAAACATTTTAATTAATGTCATATGAATACATTTCTGGAAATCAAATATTTTGTAACCCGGGCCCATTTTTTTGAGCTATCACATTGAAATAACATAAAATATTTTTAATGTTAAGGAACTTGTGTTCTGATTTTTTTTTATATCTACGTGATCCATTTCATTGTATATTTTCACAATTCATACTTTTATACTCTAACTGAGTAACAAAAGGAAGTATACCTTTTATAGGTATGCTAATTCTTGTAATAAATGAAATATGCTGTTTCTTACATCCAGTTAGAAAATTAAAATATAAATGGAAAAGCAAAATCTTTTACATATATTAATGTATTAAATTCTACAAAACAATTTTACATAGTATGAATAAATTCATAAACAGATACCTTTATCCCAAGGATAACCATTTATTTGCTTAGAAGAAGAAAAAAACTTTAAAAATATTCTAGTGCGTCGAATCTACTGGTGCACACATTATTTTGTGATCTTTAGTATATATTCTGTACCGTACATTAAATTGTACTGTATTAAACTATTTTGGAATATGCTTATTTTTGGTATTTTAGGCATAGAGAAAATATATTTACGCAGGATATATTTTATCTTCGAACAAGAAATATTTATATTGAATAAACGTGCTTGAATAATTTCCGATTCATCCAGCAGAGAAATAAAGTACGCATTTACCTTCTAAATAAATTTCTTTAAAACAAATACATATCATTATCATAACTATGGATTTGTTGTAGTAATAGATAGAGATAGCAAGAATTATAGCCGAAATTGAACTTGCTGTATTTGATATTCTTAAGTCCTATTGCTCCTAAATCGAATGAAATTCTTTTTCCAGAAAAATATCTTATTTTTAAAATGTGCTTTTTGAATTGTGAAAAGAACCTTACATGGTCATTCATTGTTTGTTATAACTAATGATACCATTGTGTATTTCTGTCACTGATTACATTTGTGAATAGGAGGGAGAGATGAAAAAAAATGTTCATGAGATTTTCAAGAGAGAACCAAATGCTCAAAAAAGAGCACATAAATATATTGAAATTATTTTATAGAAAATAAAAAGTACTAAAGTAAAAAAAGTATAGAGAATCCTTAAATATCACTGGATGCAAAAGTGTTAAAACTGATACGAAATGTTTAGTTACCGAATTTAAAAGATAAAAAAATGTTTTCAATATTGATCAAACACAATTCCTTTTTGAGATAGGAAACATTCCTCAAGACTGAAACGATAACATCATGTGAAGTAGATCTAGAAATGTGAAAAAAAAAAAAAAAGGCAAGGCACAGAAGTTAGTTATTAGATAACGAAGTATAAATATAAGTTAGAGACAAATATTGAATTGTTCTATAGCTGCATTTAATAAATTTAAACGAATCAAATCAAAAACTATTCAGATCATACTAGTTTAAAAAATTAATACAGAGCTTGAAACTTGAGAGTAAAATCCCATGGTCTATTTTCACTAAGCCAGAAATTGTTGCCAAACGATGCTATATTCCGCCAAGAATGGAAAACTGAAAATTAACACAATTTTTCTGTTGCCTCTCTATTTAGGCACCAAACACACGATTTTATGAAACCCTGAGTAGAGCCATTACATTACTCTCTCCGTAAACGCGGTCAAGAGCACCAACAAACTCCGAATTACTGAAAAATCACTAATAATAACGCATTTAAACTGCGAATTTGTCAAAAAAAATTAAATAATAAAATCACAAAAAATATTCTTTTGTATGGATACCCTACGTTGCTTCATTGAAGTAGAAAGCATAAAATAACATCTGTATGATTTTTCTGTCGGTGTAAAAACGATGCATTACTGGCTGGGCTGGAAATGGAAAATGCAGAATGAAAAAGTTATTTAAATAAAAATTCTATCAACTATTATCATTGACACCTTTTTACCTTACAATTCGGGAAAAAAGGTATAAAAATGGAAAACTCGCCTTAACTCGCCTCCACAGAACATTATGTAATAAATAATTCCATTAAATAAAGTTAAAAAGGAATTGTATTAGGAAATAAAGAATGAACGTTTTACTTTTAAGTGAGAGAATGAGAAGAATTAGGAAATTAAATTATTATTCAGGAAAACTAATACAAATTAAAGTTAAACTATTATTAAGTAAAATTAAGAACGTTTAAAGTTAATATATGTGTGTGTATGATAATTTGAACTTTATTTTAGAGGAGTTTTAATATTGCATATGATATATTTTCCTTATCATTAAGAATAAAAATATTTTAAAAATCACTCGTAATGAATTCTTATCTGTAATAAATGCTTATGAAACAATTTTAATGATTTTTTTTTTTTTTGGTTTTTTTTTTTTTTTTTTTTTGAAATCTCTAAATATCGTTAGATCAGAATGAATTTTTTAAAAATTAAATAAAACGAAGGAAAGAGAATTATGAAAAACTAAAATAGCTCTAAATTCTTCATTTATGGAAGTATAATTTTAATATCCTGATTAATTTTAACTAATATCTAACTTTAACTACTAACTTTAATTTTTAAGACTCCAGCCAGTATCTTTCATGTTTAGAATTCATAAATTTGAAAATGTCGATATTTCAATTCATATAATGCAATGAATGAATAATACAGACTCAGATGAACATTTTTCATGAAGCCTTTTGCGTGTAAATTTCTTTAAAACGCAAGTGAGTTATGGCAACTAATACTAAAATATTCTTTGAGTTCTTTAAATTTCTTCAGACAAATGTTGTGATGCATAAATTTATCTTAGAGTTGATAAAATTCTTTCTGATTGTAATTGTTTTGCTTTAGTATTTGTTCATACGATTACGTTAGAGTAAATAACAAAAAAATATGTATTGACAGTGTTCTCTTATTTATAATCCTCTCTTTTTACTTTGCTGGGAATTCATAATTTCATCGGTTCATAGTCGAAAAAAATTATTATTCTAATTATTAATGATTTCTTCTGGTTTTATCAAAGAAATATTTCAATCGAATTTTCTTTTAAGAATGCTTCCAACGCGATTATTATTATTTTTATTTTTAAGATTATTTTTTTCGAAATATCAATATAATTAGCAAATTCTTTTTCTACAATAAATTGTATTTTGCATTTAGTTAAATTTGGTTCAACTGTTTAATTTGTGCATTCATCCGTTGAAAAAGCGCAAATATTATGAAACAGAATTATTTTAGTTGACTATTTCTGACACGAGAGGCAATATATATACTTTTTGAATTTTTAATTTTACAGGGCAGGTAAGGGAATTATACTCTTATGAAACACAGAAATAATTAGAATGTAAAACAGAAATTCATCACGTTTAAAAAAAAACCATGTACTAAATAAAGTGCCCTAAATTTTAATGCAGATGTTACAAAAAATGTTCTTTAGGATTAGTACAATAATAACATACTACACATAAATAAGGAATACAGCAATGAATTAAATATTTATTCTTGAAGAAAACGATTAGGAATTCTTTATTTTAAAGTAATCCAAATGAAATGAATAATCCTTTTTAGTGAATTAATTAAGATACTGATTTTTTTACATCTTGCTGCAAAGATATTTATAAGTTATTTTGGTAGCTTCTTTTTATTGATGGAGAAGAAGGAATAATTAGTTGTATCGTTAATAAGATGTATATGCGAAACAGTGGGGGGGATTCATTTTTAGATTAATCTGATTTCTCTCTGTTTCTTTCCGTTTAGTAATTATTGTCTCAGGAACAAGATAATTAAAACAGCATTTACTTTTTTATGTCCAGAGATATTCTAATTAGAAATTTGAAATATATTTAACTGTTGCAAAATTGTGACTGTGTCTTTCAAAAAAACATAATCTTATTTTTCATTCTTGAAAACCTGTCATTTTAGATATAATGAGTAATAGTTTTTAATTAAAACATTCGCAAACATAAAATTTAATTCTTTTCTCAGTCTTTGTGAATTAATTGCATTTTTTCCCTCTGATTGAATGTATTTTTTGAATTTTGAAGTTATCTTAAATGTCGTTTTTTGAAAATAATTTTTTGTTCCTTCATCATTATTTTACTTTCAAAAGTTAACAATAGAATTTAGAAGAGTTAAGAATACTAAATTTTAGATGTATAAAAAGTAATAATTTTCTAGTATAGTTTTAATTACTTTTAATGTTACAAAAGAATGGGTGTTTAAAAAAATTCAGTGCTTATTAAAAAAACTTATTTTTTTTAATATATTTTACTGCACGCAATTTTTTTTAAATCTATGCAAAATACTATTGCAGTTTTGGAAACCAGTTTAAGAATGGTAAGCTCTTCAAAATATTTATAAACATAAATTTATGATTTGAGAAAATGAATATTAGTAGTTGGTAAAGAATAAGGTGTGTAATGTACACATACTCCTCAATTTTCGACCTATCTACTTAACGATCACTCGCACTTGCAACTTAACGAATTTCGACGTGCAACTCGAGTAATCCTCTTCTCGATTTCAATGAGGCGAATGGCAACATGCATATTGAGCGTAATGTAGGTTTGTTATACTTTTTTTCAGTGAATTTCATTTCAACAAGCAGTCACTGCGTAACTTATTATTATTATTATTATTATTATTTGCATATTTGTAAAAAATAACGAGAGTAAAATAATAAAGATATCAAAGAAAAGAATGGTATGATAGTTGAAAAACGAAGTAAAGCAATCGATCTTTAATCGAAAATAGAAATCATACTAGTCTACGAAGCTGGCAAAACAGTGAAAAACATAGCATGCGACTTGAAATCGGCTCATTGAACAATTTCAGCGATTTTAAGGGATACAGTTGAAGAGAAGGAATCCTTGAAATCTCATCGACATGATTTAAAACCATAATAACTAGGTAGTTTAAAAATATTATTCATGAGATGGTGAAACGTTTGGTAACATTCAGATGCAAAATAATATGCCAATAAGCCTTTTAAATAAATCAAACTATAGTCCGCAATGTCCTTGAAACTTTGAAAGCACGTGAAGACAAAATTTCGACAGGATGATTTATTGTAAGCTATGAATGGTTTCAACGTTAAAGGCTTATACGGAGATGCAACCTATATAATTGGGGAATCAGTGGTGAGGCGGCAAGGGCAGATGTACAAGCAGCAGAAAATATATTGATAAACTGAATGGAAGAATTAAAAAAAGGCAGCTACTGACTGGAACAGATATTCAATGTGGATAAAACTGGGCTTTGGTAGGAAAAAAGTGTCTAAAATCCCTACATACTCAAAGAAGCTATGACAATAGCCGGTTTCAAGGCTTTTAAAAACAGGATCACGTTGTGCGTGTTGCTTGATAAGATTTCCTCTGGGTTCAAGTTAAAACTTATTCTGATCTATCGCTCCGAAACCCATGTACATTAAAGAATGGTAGTTTTAACAATCTGTCAGTTTATGATCTTGAAGATAGAAAATTCATGGAGGACGCGGTCTTTATTTGCAGATTGCTTCATATGAAGACTTTTCATGAAGATGTTTTTGAATTGCTTCATACCCTCTGTCTAACATTATTGTTTGAAAAAAAAAGGTTAATTTTAAAATTATTTTCGTGCTTAATAATGATCCAAGACACCTCTAAACTCTCGGTGATCTAAACACAGACGTAAGGGTAGTGTACACTCTTAATCAGCAATTTTGGAAATCGCACAGCGTTTAAGATTGCATTAAAAACATTGAATCTGTTTGGAATGAAGTAATAGATGTATGTCTGCAAGACATATGGAAAAAATGCATAAACATTTTGCAAGCAATATCTAATTCCTTGAAAATCTTGGAAAAAACGCATGTAATTCAAGCATTTACGAGCCTTGACATTGCATTTAATTTAGATGTTGAAGGGAATGACATTGATTGCTACATTAGTGGATTATGCTAATGGAGAGCTAATAAAAGATGGAAAATGAACAGGTGAGAACTAAAGAAGAGAATGCACACACACAAGAAGTATATGTTACATTGATTAGCAGGTGTGGTCTTTAAAATTAATGTGGCTGTGTAGGAATCTCAGCCTTTGGATCCAAATACATTGGGGTGTGTCCAGTGAACGTTTTAAAGTTCTATAGAGAAATTTATCCAAAAAAAAAAAAGATTTAATGCAAAATATACTTGTGAGTTTTTTCTACTGTTACATCCAGGACCTCAGCCTTTGAAGGTCTATTTCTCTTCCGTCGTCTCAATTACCCGCATCCTCTACACCTTCAGATAACTAAAGAAACAATTGATAATTTGTACATATGTTTGTTTTTACGCATAAAATTTAAATTTGCAGCATAATTTTTGTAATTTAAAACGCTTTTATATTCCTGGCTTAAATTTCCTCTTATCGACTAATTTGCTTAAAGACGTAGTCATTGGAACGGAACTCCGTCGTAAAGAGGAGAATGCTTTTATTTTCCAATTTCTTTGTAGATTTTTTTACAGAGTGATTTTTATTTAATAATACATATCACATTTCTTAAATGTAGGTCAGTATAGTTATTATTTAAGTTACAGTTATGGTTATTATTCCTAATATTAGCTCACACTCTCCCTACATATATATATATATATATATATATATCTTGTTCAAATTTTAAATCGTTAATAAAATATTTTTTATTCATCCGCTCAAGTTCAAATGCACTTTTTTTAAACTTGTAGTGAATGACACTTAATGCTAATACAGTTTTTTCAAATATATATTCATTTAATTAAATTTACTTTGTGAAAATGCAGTTTAGCTTAACCACTTGGCTAGATTTCAAAAATTGCCAAACTTGGCGATTTTTTTTGACTGAACTTTAAGTCCTCGAAGTGGATCAAGGTAGCCACATTTGACAAAATACCGCAAAATAATTCCTGTCGCTGGCTAGGTGGTTGGGCTAAACTGCATTCCAACCATTTAATTTACCGGATGAATTAAGAAACAAGCCAATGCTTCTACCATGTCCTTTGTCTTGTAATGGCAAAGTTGGTAGAGCGTCGGAGTAGAATTTTCATACCTTCGGATCGAATCTCGTCGAAGAACAAAATTTCTTTAGTTGATTTTCAAATAATTAATTTTAGTTTCATATGGGAAAAAAAATTTCTCATATATAAGATATTTAGCAGGATATAAATTTAGGAATAAATACCGTCAGTGACGAAGCGCGTAGATCTCTGGAAAAAAAATTTCTTTTGCCACTTAATATTATGATTCTGTCATATGTATATACATATTTATATTAATTGTAATTATTTAATGAAAAGTAACTGAAATAAAAGTTTTCTTCGTTGACCTAAGTATGAATTGACTTCAATTTTTTTTTATATTACTTGTTTTTAAACTTCAAATGATATAATTATAAGTGAGAAGGCTTTGCATTGCTAATAGTAGCATGTTCTTAAAATTTTAATTTTATAAATAATTGATGCTTATAATAGGATGAATAATGGAACTGTTTTAAATTAAATTTGTGGTACGGTGGCTCTAATCGGAAGGCTTTTAGTTGTTTTATCTAATCCAACTAGAGACATCGGAAAATCAAAGGAAGGATAACAGATTGAAAATATCTTTTGATAAATGATTAAGAAGTTTTGTCCCATTAAATAAACTAACAAATTAGTGCTGGTAAAAATAAGTCACATCACTACGTAATAGCCAGTCGCAATTCTAGGTATCTATATAAACACAATTTATTCAACTGTGAAATAAATTATTACAAATTTTCTTTTAGCACAAACAACCAGATGACGATGAAGTCGATGGATCGATCAGGAGTCATCAGTGCAACGTTAAACACTACAGTACTCCCCTAAGAGTCTGGACGATGATGAACCTAAAAAGGAATCACAAGTTTTATTTTCATACCATTTCAAGTTCCAGTTTCTGGTTAGCGTACCATAATTCCTTGGGTAGGTGCTGACAATGAGTGTTCTGGTTCGTCTGACAGAAGGAAGGTGGTTAATAGAAACTATATAATCTGCTTACCTTTGACATCTTATTGAATTTTGGTGAACTCTCAATCACGAGTTAGGGACATTTGTAAGGAACCTGTAAATGTTTTCTTATCATCTCCTGTTTGACGAATACGTGCGTAAATAATGGGAGATTATTTTAGATGAAAATTTCCTTCACAGAATAGTGCAAAGCAGGAAACAGTTTCAACAAATCGAAGTGGTTTCCTATACGTTGAAAAAATTCTATGAGATCTAAGACCTGGTACGCAGATGGTTGGAAACACTCACCGGGAAAATTGTTCCATGTACCATTTACGCTTGAGTGGACTTGAGGATTTCCTTGAAACAGGACTGGATGCCCATCAGAATGCTTAGCAAAACCTCACTCCAGCGTTCGATTATTTTGCACTTAATTGTTCGTGAAAAGGTTTTGCAAGACCATTTGCAGCAGGATCATATGTAATCATTCAAAATTTCTTTGTTCCCATTCAGCATCATTGTTTTATTACTATAATACCTAAAAAGGAAGAGAAAAAATATTGTTTGTAAACGGTTTGTTTGTAAAGTGAAAACGGTTTGTTTGTAAAGTGAAACGGATAATCTATGATATAATTAATACATAAGTTCACTCTAAAATATCAGAGTCCTTATTAATCAAATTGAAAGTACTTTTTAATATAGATAATTTTGTATATGAAAAATAAAATTTTAAAGGTTACCAAAATTTATGTTGACTGTAACATATTTCATTTTATTAGCTCTTAAATTTTACTTTACTAGCTCTGATTGATGTTGATTGAAAGTACAATAAATTACTAATCGAAATATTGAAGACTATTTCTTTAATTGTTCATATTAAAATTTTACTCTAATTTTAGAATCTAATGTTGGGCTATCCATCACTCTGTCTACACTTGTCATCACTTCTTGGGGACATTTTATAAAGTGAAGTATAAAATAAAGCCTCTTTCAAGCCAAATCTATGAAAAACTTTGAAATAAAAAAGTTATAATGAATCGAGCAGGGAAAACGTATATATAAGTGAAGCGAAATTTAATATAAGGAAGTTTGAAAAGTAAGACAGAACTTAGTGGTTAGTAGGAAGTGATTATATAAGCGATTAAATATCTAACATGCACTTCTATCATGAATTATTTTACTGGTTATGCCGAAATTCCGAACAGGATTTTTTACAGCTTTTAGTACATGCTGAAATTCTTAAGTACTTTTAATGGGAATAAGCCTGCGACTGTGGATAAATTGTTTTTTAGTTATAATTTGCTATATTGTGATATTTTTGGAGCCATTTTCCCATATGCATGCGTTGATTTAGTTGACATATGTGCCCCTTCATAGAATGTTATTTAATGAGTATCCATGATTTCCCGTAGAAAGTAAGAGCTAAGAAAAACGCAAGAATTCCTGATCATTGAAAGTCAACTCACCCGGACCCGAGTATGCTGGTGAGATTGAACTTTAACTCTTTGCACTCCATTGTCTCCAATAATGCGACATTTAAAACATGAAGTTTAAATCCATTTTCGCTGCTATGGCGACACTCTTGTTTTGTTAACTTAAGTGCTTTTGCATAAATTGATGCCTGTATTTATAGCTACAATCTCTCCGTCTTTTCAATCAGAAAAAACATACGAAACTAGTGAAGTTTTTTGTAATTGCAAATGAAAGATATGAGTTGGAGTTGGTGATAATAATTTGTGATGTCAGAATGTGCCCGAGGAAGATATCAACGCAAATTCTATTTTGATTATATTTATGGAAAAGACACTGCGGAACATTACAGAATGGATATCGTAAATTTTTAATTACAACTAAGAATAATTGAAGAATCCGGATAAAATTTATTTTGAGTATTAATTGCTCCTTATGTATACAGTAATGTAAATTATGGGTATTCATGCAGGTATATTTTGTTTCAGGAAACTGTAGATAGAAATAACCCGCAGCATCGTACATTTTTAACTGTTATTTGGGAGTCTCGCAAAGTTTTAATTAATTATTAAAAATAATCGAGACAAAAATTCATTTTGTTATCTATTATACTTCAGACTTTTCTACATAGTCACCAGCCAGAGTGATTTATTATTTTAGCACATTTAGACTTTCCTAAGACCGTCAATGTCAGTAGATTGAATTCTATCTTTTACACTTTGGGTTACTTCAATCTACACTTGCTGAAATCAATCAGATCAACATCAATAACTGTAATTAGCAAAAATATGTATATATTGATTCATTAATATACAGAATAAATTTTATTCAGACATCTTGGTTATTTTTATGTTTATTAAAACTCAAGCTGAGTTCGGTTATTATGTAGCTTTAATAGCTCGGTAATTAACACTGTACAATACACCGCTCCTCTGTACATTAATAACTCGTTAATCATTACTTAGAAGATCAACTTTTTTTCAGGTACCTTACTTATTACAGATTTTAACAACTTTAGTGTTGATCAATATTTTACTATAGTTCGAACAAAAAGGCAACAAAATGTTTTCTCACCAGTACTCCTTATTTTGCTCCCTTCCTTCAGATCTAAAAAAACACTCTTCGCTTCAATATGCGGACAAGTGAGTGAAGTAAAATTTGGAGATAGTTGGTGATACATGATTCATCTTGTTAAAAATACTAAACCAAATTGGGGATTTAATCTTACCGACTTTATAGTTCATAAATGCGATATAACATATTTCCTGTTAGGATCTTTTTCGCCAATTCCCCGAAAGTTTTGAACTCATCCCTTTAAAAATCCTATCATATGATAACATTTATCTCTGTTTTTATATCTGTTCAAGTTGACAGAGGAATAAGTTAATATTTTAATGATAAAATATGGTACTTTTAAGTTTTCATTAAGATGTTGAATTAAATAGAACGTAATTCATGAAAGGTAGATTATAATTGTAAAAAGAATTTTCTGGTGATGCGCCACTATTTTTATGAATATCGTGATAAGTAAGACAAACGAAACAAACTTCGAGTTTACTTAACATTTTATCACATTTTATTTATTATATGACAAATAAATTCTTAAGATGTTGTTTATGAAGCCTTTTAGTTATACAAAATATTATAGTCCGTTTAGTGTACTTTAGTCTGCCTTATACATGAGAGTAATGGCAATTTAGTGATAGTAAATTATTTTACAATACCCATTAAATCGAAAAATTCATTACAAAGCACTCACAAGTGAATATATATTGATAATATAACGGATATCTTTCACAAGAGAATTCCAATTTTCTACTCACAAACCTATGAAATAATACATTATCGAAATTACTATTACAAGAACTATTTAACATGACGACATTTCTCTCAGACATTTTTCGTATTCTTGACACTTATATTAGTTAATCGAGTTATAGAAGGTAATTGTAAAATTTGACATTCATGATGAACCAATACAGAATCAGTTTCTTTAAATTATTTTAAGAATTTCTAATGTATTTCATTATCCATCTTTATATGACCCAAATAAATTGATTTAAAATCATCTCATGTATTCTGAATTTTGACTAAGAGTCTATTACAATGCAGGGGGTGTTACATTTTATGACGATCTAACTGCAACAAAATATAATTATTCAAGTATCGTATAAAGAAAGAAATTCTTAAAATTGTTCTTTTTTATATAATGCATTTGAATATTTTGTGAATTCTTCGATTGGTAAAAACTTTCTTCATAAAAATTATTGAATTGCTTTCAAGAATTTTAAATGAGGTAACACTTATTTCACATTATGTAACAGATTAGATGAAAATAATTTTAAAATAATACACATTAAAAACTGGATGTATAAGAAAAGAAGCAAAGAAAACAGTTGTATTGAAAATTCTAGCTCAATTATTCGTTTTGTGCACGGATGAATCTTGAATATAAAACTCAACAAAAATTTCATTAGAGTTGGTTAGTATAATTTCTTTAAATGAAGAACCAATAAATAAATAATTATAAAGATTTTCAAAAAAATCTATGAAGAACGGAACAATTGTCAGAGGCTTAGATGGGAACGTCATTTTATGTAATATGCTCTTCAGCTATGCACAAAAATCTTAACGAAGACGAAAATGCTAAGTTCGCTCATTGATGGAAAATTTAGAAGCAATCCACAAAGATATTTTTTTCTTGCTAGAAAATGTTCTCAAATATTCCTTTCGTACTCCGTATGATTACTGTATTGTTTGGAGTAATAAACTTTTAGATGCCCCAATTAACAATTTCCAAATTATTCTTCGAAAAAGAGGCTGAGAATTGAACCCAAGTCTTGATGCTAGAACGCTGATATTTTACTACTATAACCCAATTAAATGTGCCAAATAAAAGCGAAACATAATGGAAAACTTCAGCTAAGTTGTTTAAGATCTTAAAAGGATAGTTCGAGATTTGAGAAATAAAGTAAAGATGTTTTGAATAGAAGGTTTATTAATGTTACAGATACTTTTGTAAAAACAAATCTGAGTGTTTTGTTAAAAATATTGTTTAGTAGTACAAAGTAAAAAAAAAAAATCTTTTTTTAATGAGGACTACCTTTTTACATAAAAGATAAAAAATTTTTAATTCAATTCCGAACAGCCTCCGAGGAAAGAAGGATTTAGCATATGGCATTGCATAACCAAACACAAAAAAAAAAAATTAGTGATATAAATATTTTTAATGAAAATTAAATAAGATTATATGAAACATTATTTTAAAATTATAACAAAAATCTTTAATATTTAATTCCCGGAAAATAAGTTTAAAAAACGAAAGACTTTAAATTAATTTGAAATAAACGAAAAAAATACAAGCATAACCGGTGAAAAAAAATGAACAGTGAACTGGGATAGAAGTTGAAAGTGTTTACCCAAAGCATTATCCACAACTCGACGTCAGTAAAAGGAACAATACAGCTTAGAAAACCGTTCGTAATGTTGTGTAAGAATTTAAATGAATTTTTCAGGAATTTGGTATTTGCGAAATAAGGAAAAGATGTTTTGACTAAAGGATTATCAATTTAAGAGATGCTGTTGAAAACATTTTGAGTTTTTTGTTACAAATATCGTTCAAAAGTACGAACTACAACTAATCGTCGGCAACCATTATTCAAATATTCATTCTAAAAATAATCATAATTTACAAATTACGGAAAGAATCATAACTAAGCAACAAGAAATTATAATGAGTCCTAAAGCATTTCTATAAGAATCAAATTTAATTGAAACAATTCTTGGAATAAAATAAAAAATGACGTTGAAGCTATGCCAAGGTGTCTTCACATGATATATTATACGCGCGAATCATACTCGCAATTGGAACGAAATGCCCTTAAAAATGAAATACTTTGAAATCTAATGCGAAGTATCAACAAACGGCTCTTAGATACTCACTATGAGTGGCCCCAAGTTACCAAATTTTATGCTTCCCTATTTTGTAAATCTTGCGCTATGCTACCGACACACACATCCACAAACTTTTCTTTTCGATAACATAAATTAGAAGTTGGGGAGAAAATTAAGGAAAAAAAAGTATATGTATTAATTTTTTTTATTCTTTTGAATTTTTTTGTGCTTTCCAAGAATAATCTTAGTTTTCAGACATCAAATTTAAAGATACTGATAAAATGTTAAAGTAGTCTATAAATAATTAACAGCATTATGTTCTTGTATTAAAATTAAAGTAAATGATACGGAATTACAATTAATTTTTGATGGAAATGAGTAAAATATCTAACTAACAGCATTTCTAGAATGAAAATTGTTTTCACACTATTTTTTTGTTGAATCCTTTGTCAGTTTAACTCTACATTTTATTTTGCTGTTGATAATTTTCTATTTATAACATTTGAAATAAAATGTTATATTTTCTAACTGTTAAGCTTGGTTTTTTTGTACATTTTTTTTTTTTTATAAAAATTGTCCGAAACAAATTATCTTAAAAGCCATCTTTTAAGGACGTATGCAAATATTTGGAATTTCTTGTTATCATACATAATACACAATATAAGAAAAGAAGACATTTAAAATGAAAATAAAATATATATATTAAGATGCATATATACATTGTTTGAAATTAATTTTTAAACAAACTATTGATTTTTTCTGTCAACAAGACTGTTCTTAACACTTCACAAACGTCTTTCCAAAACAAGAGTCGTCAACTACTTGATCCAACACATACTTCACTGAATGGATTCTACAGTAATCAAATGCGCGGATGAGAGGATAACATTACACAATTCAAGAACAAAATTTGAAGTATGAAATAAATATTTTTCACCAATGACATCCAACGAATTACAGATACTGAAGCAGATTTACTTGAATAAAATAAAATTCATTTCTGTACTAAGCTATTTATAACAAGGTTTCAAAATTAATTCACCGAACGATATTTTAACAATGGCATGACTACAGTGAATCTCTGAATTCAGCATATACTTCTCACTCAGTTTTTGAATGGTCTAAAGCATTGTTATTAAATAAATACTCACTTAAGTTAGATATTTACGAGAACAATAAAATGCACATTACAAATATGTTATATTAAAAAAAATGAAGAATCGATAACATTTTAACCAACAAAATATTTACCTTAAAGCTCTACATTTCAGGGTCACATAATTGAGTGTATACCCAGTAAAAATTGCTGTTTTTCTACCATTATTTTTGTAAAGAATCAATATAGCACTTTTGTTTCCTTAAGATACTAATATTTCATTTTAGGAGAAAACATATAATATAAATTATAAAATAAACTGTAGATTAATTCCGAAAATTATAGTTCTAGTATCGGAGGTAGGTGTATTACTGCTTGATGTTGCAACTGAAGATTAACAAGTCAAGGATGAGTACAAAAAATTTCCATAAATTAACAAAAAAGTGCAAAAATTGCAATAAAACATGGAAGAAGTAGAAAAAAAGAGTCTTTCTGTTCGATTACTGATATAAATTTAATTTGAGATGTAAAAAAAAATTCTTATTGTGGAAAACTACAAGCATTGTCGCATCTACTTTTCCACCAATAAAAAAGATGTGGTTTTTGCAGAAACAATTCGAAGAGAAGCAAGTTATAATGGTCACCTAACTGGAAGAAAATTGCTTAGTTCCAAGACAAAAAGAGAAGAAATAATATATTTGCAAAACTCATTTTTTCAAAGCCATAATATTTCTAAATGAATGTAATGTTTTGGAAGTGATGGTCGACGGTATGTTTAGCAGAATCATAACATAATCGCTAAACAACATTCTCACTTTCAAGCACAGAGGTGTAGTGTTTTTGGTATATAGCTGTATGTTTGCAAAAGACGCCTTGAAAAGCGGAGTTTAGGGATGGAGTCATGAAAAAGTGAAATTCAAGGAAGCACTAAAGAACTATTTAAAACTTAATTCCTTAAATTATTCTTCTGAATTTTGGTAAAGTCGCATTTTATGATTCAACTAGACAACAATCCACAACGTACAATTAAAATTGTTAAGTTATGGTTGTTGTATAACTGTAAAATGCTATTGCATTTACACAAGCTTAATCTCTGGATAACATTATGGTAGAGAAATCTTATGATCTCAGTCGGAAAATCTTTTAAAAGAATAATATAAAAAAAATAAAATTTATTTAAAATTAATTTTAAAAAAAAAAAAAAAAAAAAAAATGGACAAATACTAGTATATCCAGTTAAACTATACAAGTTCTTTCAAATCAATGCATACTGTTTGAAAGGTGTTGTTAATACAAATTAATTTGCAACAAAATACTAATTTCTGTTTTTTTTTTTTTTTTTTTTTTTTTTTAAAAAAAATGAATTAATTAAATAAGACGTATAATCAGTTTTGTGGTTAGAAATCTGAAACGTAAGAATTATGGTAGTTAAGATATTTTCGATTCTTCCATCTCTTTCAGTCTAATACATTTTGTAATTTCGTTTTATTGTTCTTAAACCTAAACTGGTATTTAATAACACTGTTTTACTCTTTTAAGAAAAAAAGTAAAGAGTGTATTCTCAATTTTGGAAGCCATTTCATATAAAATAGAAAGTGTGATTTTATTTTAACATGAAGTATTCCTTTGGCTTAAATAGCTTGCGGAAAACGTATTTTTTACAATCAACAGATAACAATTTTCATCACGTAATAATAAATAAAAAAAAAATTCAAATATATCGTCCGTGACATGAATTTTAAACGAAAACATTTAATAGTACGAATATTTTTACTATTCATTTTTTGCTGTTTGAATGTAGATTAATCTTTCATGAGATTAATATTTATTTTCAATAAGGTAATTTCAATAATATTATATTTCTTAAGAAAAAGTTTACAATGAAAATTCGTTAAACGTAACAATATATTCTTTGAAATTGATTTTTTCAAGAATACAAATGTCCGAATATTTATGATGATCACTACAATAAAATCAAGCATTTTTTTTTAAAGTAGATTTCGGATTTCGGAATATTTTCAACATTTGTTGCTGCTATGTATCAAATAAAAAAATCTTTTTCAAATTTTGCAAGCGTTCTTAATTCTCCAGAACTAATTAAATTTAATGAATCTATTAACAAAGACATGTTGAGAATATTAACTATTATCAAACATTTTGCAATAAAAAAACTTGGAACTATTTGACCCATTGCTTAAACAGTAAATCAATTCTCGATTCTAAATATAAAAATAAAGTTTTTCTTTGGACTCATGTATCAGCGTATGTATTTTCTTTAAGGAAAAAATAATGTTTGCTTTGAAGAAAAATTAAAATTATTGTGAAATTTAGCTACTCGATAATCGAAAGTGAATGAAAAATAAAAATCATACGAAACAACTTTTGACTTAAGAGAAATGATCAAACATGAACGTTTCTGGTTCTTACATAGTATATTTAATTCTTAGCTGAGTTATTTAAAAGTTAAATCACAATACAATGAAAACTGTTTGCTACATTTCCTCATCCGAGAAAAAAGCAAAGATAAAAATATAATTCCAATATTTTGAGAACATACTGGTATTTACTATGCTTATAAAATATTAATTTGAGTCTACTTTCTTTCAGTTTTCTTATTTATCAGAATATATTAAAAATATATTAGATGACAAGAATACACACAAAAAAATTAATTTTAATTTAGTCCCTTACATCACAAAATTTAAGTGAAATCGAATTTTATAAGCAAGCTTTTCAGCAAAAGAATCTTAATATTATGACCAAATATAAAATGCAGATTATTCCTAGAATCATTTATTATTCACTTTATTTATTTTTATAATCATTATTACTATTATTTAAAAAAAAAAAAACTTTTTTTAAAATATTTTAAAAATTAATTAGAACAGTGGAATATAAATATCATCAAATACTAATTATTATCTTATTAAAAGCACAAATTTTCGATGTATGTATTTCAGAAAAGATCTCTCATTAACTGAATATTTCCTATTTTTTTGTCACGTCGTAATATTAATTCCAGTAAATGATTGCTAATTTGCAAGATAAAATGCGCCAGAGTAGCCAAAAGAGCGATAAACCGAGCTTTCAGATACGCGAGGAGGAAAATTGTTGCACAATCATTAGAATAACCTTAGGGTGAAAAAATGGAATTTCGCACAACGTTGTGCAATACCTCACGATACGAGTATTTATACTGACGGATTGGAAACAAGCGTCTAGCCCCTCACATACTAGTTTCCTCCGTTCCTCCTTGAACATCTGCGCAGGTTTCCGCGCAGCGTGTTTACGTCAGGGATTTCGGCATGCAGAAAGGAATCAGCTATCACCGCCATACATACAGTGGACGGGCATATTCTTAGACACGGACGTAAAAAACAAATATTTTTTTTTGGTTTAATGAGTTAATATCATCGTCTTGTAAGTTCTTGAATTTTACAAAACGCAGGGATAAACATTGCGAAAAAACGCTAATCGCCATGTTTCTACGTAATATCATGCTGTACAGATTTATTTTATTTGTGATTGGAGTAATATTTGCACTTTTTTCTTAAGATATATTTAATTTCATTATTTATCGTTCGCTTTGATTTCAGGGCCTGAAAAGAATATGGCCATTAACTTTAATAATTTATCATCTGCTTAAATTTTTTGTCAGCCTTTTTTTTTTTTTTAATATTTGAAATGAACATCCTCAATAGCTTTCATAATTTACTGTTTGCTCTTCTTTTAATATTTAAAAAGAACATTATCAAAAGTTTTCATTGGCTACTGTAATTTATTATCGTTTGCCTTTATTCGTTTTTTTTGTAATATTGGCATCATTTTTGAACTTAAGAATGTTTTTTCTGAAGGTTGTGTATTCCATAAAACTTCGATCATTGTGCGTGGATTTTATTTGTTTTTTTTTTACAATAAAAACAGCAATGTTTGGGACAAACCGTGAATTATTCAATTTCTTATTACTGCTTAGTTGTCTACAAAATTATCTAATTCTAAAAGAGGAAATTTTGTTCTACACATCTGCTTTGAATTTATCTCAGTAATATTTTATTTCTTAAAAACAAACTTATATTTTTTTGCACTCATTTCAATCAAGTGGATAAATGCTCATTACAACAAAGAATTCTTTCTTCTTAAATATGAAGGTTGGTACAATAAAGGCTAAGATTATCCCAAGGGATTTTGACAGTTTCCTGAAGTAATCATATAACGATGGCAATATGTCACAGATGTTTTACAAGGATCCTATGCCTACATTAAAAATCATGTGGTCATCAAAGATTCCCAGTTATATTGCAAGCAATTTCTTCTAATAACCTGGTTCGCCCCAGAAAATTCTGATTATTTTCCCGAAGAAACATCCGAGATTTATGTCAAGCTCTACTGGTCGTATTTCCTGCCACCAACTGTGCATAAAGTGTTGATCCATGATGAGAAAATAATTGAAAGTTTTATTCTTCCAATTGGGAAAATTCTCAAAAGAGGCACAAGAAGCTCTCAACAAAGTTTTTCACCAAAGCAACAAATTCCTTCTCAGAAAAGTGTTCTGAAAATCTACAAATGAGGATATTTTAAGTAATATCTTAATCAGCTCTGGTGCCAGGATTTAAGCACTCAAACCACAGTGATCAAGTTGTCAAAAACTGAACTGGTGCTGAATGTGTCACCGAAAATGACTGTACAGCAGGCTTTTTGAATGTTGTAGGAATATGTCAGGAATAAAACAAAATCTTTTTCAGGAATTAATTAAGATTGTGTTAAATATGTTGCATTCCCAGAAGAAATGAATCCCATGATGGAAGTCAACTAAAAGTACATCATTTTAAAAATTTCATTGTTTAATTGTATTATTGTTGTGCTATTTTAAATATAATTTAATTTTTTTGTTACCTTTTTTTAATATTGTGCTTCATTTATTAACGTTGAAATTAACTTAAAACAATTTTTACACTTTCTAATTCAATTTTTGAAAATTTCAATGAATTTTATCTTTTATTACCTGGTACCTGCGACTTGTCCACATTCAACTATTACACATCTTTCAGTTTTTGAAAGTTTATTTAAAGTTAAAATTTTGATTTCTATTTTTTTTTCATTTAGTTTATTATATTTTTTAAAGAAATTATAGATTTGAAAAGTCCCTTCTTATCTTATCTCTATCAAATAAAATAAACCAGTTTAATAAAATTCAGCTATCTACATCAAGCTGTATGAAGTGGAGTAATGAAAGAATGAGTCTACTGAAGATTTTAAATATTAGTACACATATGTATTTAAACCTAATCAAGTTTCAATTGTAGGCAAATTTTGCTGTAATAGTAAAAATCAGAAAGAATAATGACCGAAAAATACGTTTATGCTTCCAAGTGATTATTTTTTTGTTGATATAGTAAGTACAAGGTTTAATGTACCTGTTAATGTTAAGAGTATATGGTTTCTATTTCTTATGAAACTAAATAAAATCAAACAGATTCAACATTTTTTCTCTATTTCTAACCAAAAACAACACATGACAATTTTCTAATCTGAATACATCATTGAATAAAAATTCTAATCAGAATTCATTCATCTCTTTAAATGAAACTATATTTATTATAAATTTCATGACTAGGTCTTAGTGTTTTCAAACTTATTTCATTATTATCACTTGCTAAAAGCACCATACTTTTAAATCTGTGTTTCCTTTCACTTTTCAGTCATTTTAAATAGCTGATATAATAGTTTTCAAACCCTCCCCCCCCCCTCATTTATCTATTGGAACGAAATCTTCCATCAAGTTCATCATTTTAAAATTTTCTAGGAGGACATAATCTATTTTATATTTTTCAAACATGTATGGAATTATTTGAACAGAAGTTTCAGTTGTATTTATTAGTACTTGGAAAGTTTGTGAGGACAATGCCTAGGAAACAGGTATTGTCTCCAGTGTTTAAGTCATGTTATCACTTTTGCCAAAAATTTGACTCGAGGAGAATCAACATCTCTTATAGATTTTGATTTATGTTTTCCCTTCCAGTAACCTTTTTGTTCAGATGTTTTATTATAAACTAATATATATATATAAAACTAAGGTTTCTATTATTAAAATGTTATTGATAATTATAATCAAAATAAATACTAAGCAGCATGTGGCAATTCACAGAACTGTAATGTGATTTTTAAATTGTGATGAGCTTCTTTCAATGTTCAATTAATTTCATATAATGGACTAAATTCATGTGACGTCACGATCACATGATATCTCGAACACGTGATACCCGTAGATGTAAACAAGTCTTGTATTCATTGGCTTTGCTCTGCGTTTGTGAAACGCGTTATGCTTCATAAGCTTAAGTAACTTACATTTTTTAGATATACTACATTTTAATTGAATGAGAAATTATCATAAGACTTTGTTTTATATATTTTTCACCCTAAATAAATACCAAAATCGAAATTTTGGATTGCTATAGTATAAATGTATGGAATCATTTTTCTATTAACAATCTGAAATAATAGCTGTAAATTTATTTTGTTTATATATAGACATTTTATTATAATTATGAAAAATCCTAATTTAACTGTGATTTTCCTGATAAAAGGGAACTTTTCCATTTCGCCGGCGCAAATCTCGCCAAGCAGACTTTATTGGTGACAACACATAGGATACACTTATTCTGTTTGGCATTGGTTGTATCATTATTGGCGGCATTATCGCTTGCGCCGGCGAAATGGAAAAGTACCACTAAAGGTCTTCATTAAATGAGACATACTATAATTCAGAAAGAATTGAATTACACTTTAACAATTCACATTTATTTTTGAGACGGTTTAGAATAATAACAACACTAGAAAAAAACACCAGAGCCTTTTTTTTAACATGTTAGAATCAACCGATGATCTGTTGATACATAATAATATTTATAAACTAAATAATTTGAAAAACAAAATAAGCTTAATCAAAATAAAAAAGGTAAAAATAACTCAATGGCCTTTAACAGTGCAAAAATGTATCTTTTTAAATCAGAAAATAATTTAAAGCTTATATCATAAATCTACAAAGAAAGGCCAGAAGCAAGCCTAAATAGGCTTAGCTTATCGAACAATATTTTAACTACAGAGTTAAATGAGAATAATACTTTAGATACATAAAAATATACTCATATTACTTCCTGCCGAATATAAATCATTGAATAAAGTAGGAAGTATTATAATATTAAACATATTAGTCGAAATAAAATGGATATATAATATATATACAACTAGCATATAGGGAAATCCAATGTAAACATAGACC
>BMAW01076841.1:133930-158535 GCA_019974015.1 Nephila pilipes | reverse complement strand
GCAGACCACGCCGGTATGTTTTATGATATATCACGTGATTCTGTGAATTTAGTCCATTCTGCCCATAACAAAATGACAAGTACAAACATGTGAATGTACATGGGGTTGAATAATTAGAAACTTGACAAATATTAAATGCTTGTAGTTCAAATTTGGGATTGATTCAGTTTCACAAATATATTTTCCTACATTAAAACTATTGTGTTCTATTGAGTGAACAATATTGTGTCGAATAATTAATTATGGATGCCATTTGATACTGTTGGCCTATGTGAAGGTAAGGCAGTAATACAAAGGGAAGCCAAAACAGATTTCTCTTAAACACAGAATACTTCCAACCTATCCACGAGCATCAGAATGAGTTCAAGACCAGTTTGGACCTTTTGTATCGTATTGTTCCTGAACAATTTTAGGATCAGAGTTGCGGTTATCTTATTATTAAAGAGAGGTTCTTATGAATGAGAAACAATTATATAAATAAGAAAAAGTGTTACACTTGACACATATAAACACAGGCAGAGAATTAATGTAGTATTATCATTATGAAATTTATATACATGACGTTTCAAATTGTATTTATTATTGAAAGACTGAAAACAATCGGGGCAAATAAAATCACTCTCTCCCACACTTTTATCATTTGTACTGTGAACCATATCACTCGTAACAGAATTAGGGTTAGAATTCTCACCATTCATAAAAAAATCACTCTCAGCCACACTAAAATCATTTGAACAGGGAACCATATCATTCATAACAGAATCAGGGTTGGAATTATCACCACACATAACAAAATCACTCTCAGCCACACTAGAATGATTTACACATTCAAACATACAACTCATTACAGAATCAGAATTCTGGCACACGATTGCTTCAACCAGATTTTGATTTGATTGAGAATCCAAAATTCCTTCTGATGAAACAGAAGTAATTGGCTCTGAAAAGAGCCGTTTTACATGCTTTTCTGCAGAAGACATATTATAACAAAATATGTAACAGTAAATGACGACTTGCGCAGAAATGTGCGCAGATGTTCAGGGAGAAATGACGACATGCGCAGATGTTCAAGGAGGAACGGAGGAAACTAGTATGTGAGGGGCTAGACGCTTGTGATTGGAACCGTATCAAAGTTTCAACACTTAGGAGGTAGCAGGATATTTCGAAGCTCCTTTAAATATGAGTGAGTATGATCTTGATTTTTTTTTTTCTCTCTTCTCGTGAACGAAATTTTCATTCTTTCACTTAATACATGAGTGATAAATTCTTTTATGGGTTTTTTTAAAACGTTTTTCTGAATTTCACTTGGTGTGTGTGTGTCATCAAATTTTCGATCGTTAATTTAACCAACTTCCCATCAAGCTAGAGCTTTGAAATTTCGGGAATCGTTCGTACTCGCCTAACAATGCAATATTTAGACGTTTGCGACAAGTTTTAACTAATATTTTCTTTAATAATGCAGTTTAGCCCAAACACTTGGCGCGATTTCAAAAATTGGCACCAAACTTGGCGATTTTTTTTTTTTTTTTTTTTTTTTTTTTTTGCTGAGCGTTAAATCCGTGGAACGGAACAGGGTAGCCACATTTGGCAAAATACTGCCAAATAATTCTTGTCGCCAAGGATAAACCTTTCCTGAATTCTGGTTCCCATTTTTTTTAATAGAATGACTTACAAACTTTCAAATGCATGTTTTGATTTTATGAGTATTATGAATCTATATATATATAAGCGAAATACCACTGACTGACTCATCACGATATCTCTAAAACTATACAACCGATTGACTTGAAATTTGGTACAGTTACTCATTTTGCGATGTAGACGCTCACTAAGAACGGATTTTACGGAATTCTAATCCAAAATGTAATTTTCATCCGTTAATCTTTTTTTATCCATTGCTTATGTCATTTTTGGCGACTTTATCGCTAAAAATGACATGACCGACGCCAAACGGAATAATATTTTTTTTTATATGTATACTGTGTATTGCTACCAATTAAGTTTAATTGGCGAGATTTGCGCGTGCGAAATGGAAAATACCAAATAATTTAAAATTGATGCGCTGATGGAGGATGCATTTATCACCAAATCCACCGCCACCACAATATCTTCCACCGCCAAGTCAAAGCATTTCAATGACCTTGCATTGTGAATTTTAAAAAGCTATACTATGGTAACCCCAGCTAACTTCCGCCCGCTTTGCTCAGCAATAATTTTTTATTGTTGTGGAACCTAGACATAAGTTTTAAATTCATGAGAAAAGTATTTTATTATTAATAATGATTGATAAATTGCATTTGTAAATCTAAAAGCAATCTTACGAAGATATTGAAGTTGGCTTTTAGCAAATGAATAATAATCGTATGTTATTCATGTCATTGATAAAAAAAAAAAATAAGTATGTTAGCTGTCAAAATATTTATTTTGATGTACGCATTAACTGTAACCTAATGTAAACATTATGTAAAAGTTTTGTTTTTGTATTTTGGCAATTTTTAGTTTTTGGTTTCTAGGAAATGTACGTTTTTGTTTTTTTAAAATGGCTGGATATTTTACTGTTTTCAGAATACAGAATTATTTTTAATGATATGATTTTTTAAGAGCAATTCTATTCAAATGCAGTTTTAGATATGCTGCTAGCGTAAGAGTTATCCCTTTGTAAAAAGGATAACGCAATACGGGTGACTTTTTGCTAAAATTTTTTATTATACTTTATCTTTTTGTAAGTATTTTTTGTTGAATTTTTAAATAATTTGATTTTAAAAAATTAATTATATTTTTTAACTTGAAATGTATTTCATTGTAGGTTAATACAAATTGATTTTTCATATTTACTTTTCAGTTATAGTTTTTAATAATGGATGTTGAATATATTTGGATAGATGGAATACCTACTCCTTTCAAAGTTTTTAAAATTCTTGGCGACGGAGCACGTTTATTTTCGTCTCTGTCTTTGCTGGTGTTCGGTGACATATCGATGGCGTATAAAATGAGAAATATTATCGTTTCTCACATGTTTAACAACTGGTATCGGTTTAAATGCTACACTCAAATGCTATCTGGCGCTCCTTATAATACTAACGATTTATATTTTACCGAAAGATGTAAACCAAACACGTATGGATCTATTTGCGAAATTATGGCGGTGGCAGAGCTATTTCCCTATCAGTTCGAAGTGTATCAAGGCGTCTGCCTTATAGCTTCTGTTGGTGAAACAATTCAGAGAAAAAAAAAAGATTACGTTTTATGGGAAACTATAATCATGGACATTTTGATGTTTATATTGAAATAGTTGGATTGACAAATAGAAGTAAAGTTAATCTTGGTGATGATAATGTGAAACAAAATGAAGAAAATGTGTCATCTTTAGTGTTTCAGCCTCAAGAAAATGTATCTATGCTACTTTCAAAGACTCAATCAATATCTAACACTAATTTATCAAGTTCAAGTGAATCGATTATTAATGATATAATATATCTTCAATTAAATAAAGGTAAAAAAAAAAGAGGAAAATATTCGCAAATTCAATTAGATATGATCAACTAAGACACGCTGCTGAAAGTATACTCAAAGTCATCTTGAAATACATAGAGAAGCTGCTTCAAAATATACTAAAAGCCATCCTGAAGTACATAGAGCAGCAGTACGAAAATACTTTTTTAATACCCCCCCTGTGAATCAGGCAGCTGTAATTAAATGCAATGAAAAAAGATCAAAAGTTAAATTAGTGCCTTGGACTTTTAAAGCTTTGGTTTTAAATATATATAACAGATATTGACTATTCAAATGATAAAATTGCCAGTATCGGAAAAAGTTTGTCCTGTTTGAGGTGCCATGCTTTAAAATTGATAGAAGAACCTCCAGGAATGTGCTGCAGCGGTGATCAAGTCCAAATTCCTGCTATTAGATCCTATCCTGAACCTTTGAATAGTCTTCTTAACCATAAGGATCACCTTTCAGAACATTTTCTTTCTATAATTATTTTGAACCACGGTCAAGTGACGAGGACGACAACTGTGCTGGCACCCCCCTCTCCTAACATCCACACCACGGGAAGACTTTGGGTCCCGACAGATTTAACGTGCATCAGCCTCGGCTTCACGGCGGGTCTTTGGCGGCCAAGGATCGAACCCGCGACTGAACGAAAACCGCCGGCCACGATTACGAAACCTTTCCCACTAGGCAACCTAAAGCTTGGTACGTCAATAATGTTGTTGCGTAATTTAAATCCTCCTAAATTATGTAACAGCACCAGACTCAAAGTGAAAACTCTAAAAAAAAAAAACGTTATAGAAGCGACTATTTTTACAGGAAAGTATGAGGGTGAAAATATATTCATTCCAAGATTACCATTAATTCCATCAGATTATCATTTTGAATTTAAGCGTTTGCAGTTTCCAGTTAGACTTTGCTTTGCGATGACTATCAATAAAGCACAAGGGCAGAGTTTAAAATTAGCTGGTGTAGATTTACAAAGTGTCTGTTATTCACATAGTCAGTTTTACATGGCATGTTCAAGAGTTTGTTCACGTGAAAATCTAATCAACCGTCAACCAGAAAAACGAACGAAGAATGTTGTCTACAGAGATGTTTTGGAAATGTAGGCATATTACTTCATATTTTTCTAATATTTAACTATTTCTAAAATTACAATAAGATAAAATAATAATGAATGTAATAATTAAGATAAATAAATTGATATAATAAAAAATAAAAATGTAGTTGTCACTCTCAAAAATTGCCATGCATTCAAAATAAAGACAATAGAAATGTAATACACAAAAAAAAATTGTTTCAACAGGTTTAAAAAATAAAAAAATATATAAAAAATGTATTTTTATTTTTATGTTGGCAATTTTTACATGGTTTTGGCCTACTGGAGACCCGCCATGTAGAATAATGGGAACACATCGCACTACACAGTACCTCACCGGTGATGCGGAATTCTGTTCAACGACAGATTTACGGACTAAATTACATTTTTATTGATGAACTATTAACATTTAAATACTTTTTTCATATTTTTGAAAGTCGTGAATAACCATTATTACAGACAATCAATTTCTAAAATTTTTAAATTCAGATTATAATTAAATTGAAAAATTTCTTGATATTTTACGTATAGGTTCCAAAATATAATATTATCGTCTGCCCAGCGAAGCGGGCGGGTATCAGCTAGTTTCTTAATATGCTCACAAATGTATCTTTTTAAGTAAATTTTAAAGTTAAAAATAACTAACAGTTTTAACTAATATTTCAATAATTTTCTGTAATAAACTTTGCTACCATATAAAAACGTTGGTTTTTATAACGAATTATTTATTTATGGATTCTTTTATAAAAATTATTCTTACTTTATTTTGATTGTTTATACGGGAAGATGTATGTTAATGTATTTAATGATTACAGAATTATTTTTACTGTAATATTTATTAGATGAGTATAATATCAATAAACATACATAAGATTTAGAAAATCGAATCTACTATTCATGTTTATTTCGTAAAATATTATTTAAAATACTTTTGTTTGTTTTAGAATCTGTGATTGAAATTCAAAAATAATCAAATTTTAAATGCTCTATTTTGTATTATTTTATCGATAGTTTAATCAAAATTATTAAGTTATTTGATTTACGGCACTTTTATTCCTTTGATGTAGTTAGTTGTACTTGTTTTACTGTACTTGTATTTTTGAAAATCATTTCTTGACTGAGGTTCAAAATTACAAGATCCATTTCCAATAGTCTTCAAGTTTCTTCCGAGGGCAATGTTAGTAAAACAATAATTTTTCTCTGCGGAAATTGCTATCTGTATCATAAAAAACATAAAAAATTTAAAATTCCTCATTTCGGAAGTAAAATTATAAATATATTTTATTCTTCAATGATTCATTATATATATATATATATATACAGGGGTTGGACAAAAATATGGAAACACCTTTTAAAAAACATGTTTCTTTGCTTAATATGGTGTAGGAAACCCGTTGGTATCCAAAACAGCTTGCAGTCTTCTCGGAATGGATAAATACAGTTCCTGTATGTGTGCCAAGGGAATATTATACCATTCTTCCTGCAAAACCGTGGCAAGTTCAGATAACGATGTTGACGGTGGATAACGAGAACGCACTTTCCGTTCCAATGTAGACCACAAAGGTTCGATAATATTCAGGTCTGGTGACTGTGGTGGCCAGGGGAGATGGGACAAATCCTCCTCGTGCTCAGAAAACCAGTCCTGGACAATGTGAGCTGTGTGAACAGGGGCTTTGTCGTCTTGGAAGACACCATCACCATCGGGGAACAAAGTTTGTTCCATGGGATGAACTTGATCTGCCAAAATGTTCACATAAGTCTTGGCAGTCATGTGCCCTGACACAGTTATCATGGGGCCAGCAGAGAACCACGATATGGCTGCCCAAACCATAACAGAACCCCCGCCATGTTTCACTCTTGGCAACAAGCAGTCTGTATTATAGGCTTGAGATGGCGTTCTCCAGACGTAAACTCGGCCAGAAGTGGGAAACAATGTGAAAGAAGACTCGTCAGACCATATTACACGCTTCCACTGCCCTATAGTCCAGGCTTTATGACTTAAACACCACCTTTTCCTGTTACGGGCATTAGCATCACTGATGAGTGGCTTCTCAATTGCAGCACGGCCAGAAATTCCCTGTTTATGAAGCTCCCTTCTAATTGTTTTGGTACTCACAGGGTTCTGTAACACAACATTCATTTCAGCAGTAACTTTTGCAGCTGTGGTCTTCTTATTTTTCGTCACAATTGCCCTTAATGATCGTCTGTCACGATCACTCAGCACACACTTTCGTCCGCGCTGTGATTTAGCAGATGATGTTTTTCCGCTTTTTAAATATGCGGAATAAATCTTCGATACAGTACCTCTTGAAACACTAAACACCTCGGCTACCTTGCTTACGGAAGCACCTACCATACGTGCTCCAACAATTTGCCCACGTTCGAAGTCTGTTAACTCTGACATAATGCAATGACAACCTCACATAACAGTACTCCGACAACAACTGAACTGTTTAGCACATTTACGAAATTGTATAGGTGGCGTTAGTAGTCAAAAACGCCAGCGCCACCTACATATTTCATTAAAATCAATATTTCTTTTCAAACATGCATTTTACAAGGTGTTTCCATATTTTTGTCCACCCCCTGTATATCTTAGTTCCCCATCATAATTATACAAACGCTATTTAATTGTTATTGAAAGGTTAAAAGACAGAAATAAATGTTATGAAAATATTTGCAACATAACAAGAATGAAAAAAGGGAGACGTTATTGAGTGCTATATTAAAAGTTTATTTCTACAGAAAAATAATTTATGATTAACTGAGTATTTTATATTCTCCAACACGCTGTGTGGAAATTAAGAGAAATACCAACTCGAGATGTCGTCCGCGTTAGGAAAAGGAGGAACCAGCTCAGGTGTCGTCCTCGTCACTTGACCGTGGTTCAAAATTATGAGATTCTTCGTAGTTAGTCCTTGTTTTACTCCTCCGTGCGAAATTAATAAAACAATAGCAATCAGAATCGCAGCCGTTTATAGGACGATTCTAATTCCAGTAATTTAGATTAACATGTACTTTATAATTAAATTAAAATATATTCTTGAAGTATGATGTTAAAGTAAAAAAAAATGCAAATAAGTTTTTTTTTTTTTTTTTTTTTTTTTTTTTGCTATAATGTTGTCAATAAATAAGAATCTTCAAAATTGAGCGAACCAGAACTTTTCTAAATGTGGTATTGATGTTCGAATTCAATATTACTGTAATGCCACATCTTGAGTTCAACTTTTAATATAATTTACATAATTCAAGCACATCATTTTGCTTCAATTCACAAGTAAGTATTAAACCCGTATCAAATGGCTTACATTAGTATTTTGAAACAGCTTTTCATCATTATATTGATTTCATTACATTCGCCTCATTTTTTTTTATAAGTTGTTTCAATCACTTATCCCTATTTTTTATCATTTTATATTTTTCTTAAAAGACAATTTTTTAATTATAAATCATACATTAAATTTTTGGAGAATTTACTAAGTTAAATTGGAAAATATATCCACTTATGTTACATATTTTCTATATATTACTTATGTTTCCCTTTATTTAGTATATATATATATATAATCAACATCTTATATTTAAGCTATAAGTATTTAATAAAGTGTATAAATATGCATAGAT
The DNA here is from genome assembly GCA_019974015.1 of Nephila pilipes. Lineage (NCBI taxonomy): Eukaryota > Metazoa > Arthropoda > Arachnida > Araneae > Nephilidae > Nephila > Nephila pilipes. The sequence continues at coordinate 150,317 of BMAW01076841.1, read as the reverse complement.
TATATTTAATTTAAGAAATCAGTATATGTAATTACATTAAGGATTCAGTTTAGTGAACATTCTTTCACTAGGTTTAATGAATTTTAGCTTCAAAATTTATTTTTTCAATAATTACGTTACTTGATATTGGTTTACATATATGAATTTTTTTTTATTTATTTCAAAAAGTATTAAATATTTCTACTTATATACAGTGGCGTACCCAGAAAATAATTCGGGAGAGTGCAAAATTGCCAAGAAAGAAGCAATTTTGTAGTTTAGAATAACTATTTGGTAAAAAGTATATATTAACCTATATCAGCCTCACTCCTATTTTAAATAATTCAAATATTAATATAATTTTATGAAGTTATAAAGATTGCTGAAAGGAAGATCATTTAGAAAAATAACTACGATACCAAAAAAAAAATCAAAATAACATATTTAGAGGGTGCATTTTCTATAGGGATGCACCCCTCTTCTCTTTTCGTCTACACACCCTGACCCAGAAGCTCACTTTCGGAGACAGCAAATACATTTATTCTTTTTTCAGGAATTGGATTAGTTGAAATCTTTTTTTTTCCTTCATAATGAAAAACATTTAAGTATAAGGAGAAAAAGAATTCTCATGTTTAAAAATTTGAACTTAAATAGAGATTATAATAAAAGAGAATTATCCTGAACTATTTCAATTCCGACAACTTTTTGAGTGTCTCATATGCAAATACATTTTTTACAATATATATATATATATAGTAAAGTAATAATGTGGTAAATTGTAAGAAAACAATCTAATAGAATTGATCTACACAAACATATAAAAATTCTATTAATGGTTATCAGCTTGTGCATTTATCTCTAAATAATTCTTATCTTTGTCTTTCACTTCCTCTTTTAAAATAACATAAAAAAAACTGTCAAACCATTATTTGCTGAATAATCAGATATGCGCGTTATCTTCGAAGTAGATGATAAATATTACAGTTAAAGTATCGGGTGCACCTTGGCGACAGTTGATTATTGGGTGCGATAACGATTTAAATGTGGCGATAATGATTATGGTAGTTTTTCGTTACTTTAGTTCATTATTTGGCTGTTTGCTTACAGGTTCGCGTTTTTACTTCAAAGTCATCAAGGAACATTCGATACTTCAATTTAAATCATATATTCGATACATTTCCTGTCTTTTAAATTTTGTGTATATGCGTTAAACTTTTCTTATAAATTTCTGTATGAGAAACAAAAGCTGATATTATAATGAAAATAAAAATTAAAAATTGTGATAAAAGAATTAGCTACGTAATTCAAGAATTAAATGTATAAAGCGAAAAATGAATATCGTCCCAACGCAATGCATTAAAGAACATTTAAGTTTTTAATCTAAAATAAAAGAATTTTTTTTATTTCCAGCACTAAATTTTGAATTCCATTTGGTTTATCTTTCTTGCTCCGTGATAGTTAGTTACTATGTATGTTTCATTGTGAGTCATTTGTTTTCATAAATGTGACCATTTTGTCTCCCACCCCTATAACCTAAATTGACCCAACTTTTTCTTGTGACCTTGAATAAAATCAAATGAGTTTCTACAAATTTGACTATTTATTTACTTTAAAACATTGTTCTTTATTTCTACCTTTCTTATTTCATTAATATGGTGATCATCTAAAATGGATAAATTAATTCATATTTATTTTTAAAAGGATTTGCTACAAATCTAACTTATTTATTTTATGTTTTAATTCATATCTCTCTAACATAACCTGTATATCATTTTTTTCCAGACAAACTCAAAGGTAGAATGCCTTCGGGCAATTATTCAGTGAAGAAAGAAAGCGATATTCCTGTAGCCCCCTGCCAGGGCTGGGCAGATCCTTGTGAGTTCTGCGACAAAAGATTCGGCAAGTGGGTGGAATCAAATGAAGAAAATATTCCCAAAATTCCCACAAAGCCCGGAATTTTCATGCTGGGCCTGAAAAGTAAAAATTCCACTGAAGTTGTGGACATAATTATTAACGAGCACGACTTACAAAAACAGGCTTATAACAGTATAGACCACATTCATGGAAGAATAGCGGACAAAAAGTCCAAAATTACGAAATCGGTCGTCCTTTTCAGATGGGTGACATTTCAACAAAAGACCGACAAAGATGTCATCAATCTCTGTGCCCATTGGTACAACAACGGCGTGTTGCCGAAGTTTCTCAACTCGTGGCCGGGTTTAAATGTTCTTCAGGAAACAGACAGTCTGATGTTCTCTAAAGATCTGCAAAAGTGGTGTTATCCAAAGAAAGACGCGTTTTGGCGAAAACCAAAGGCCATGCCAGCAAAGGTAGTTGAAGTTGTAAATGGCTGCAATTGGACTCAACCATGCGAAGTTTGCGACGCTTATTTTGGGAAATGGAAATCATTTGAAGATGTTTACCTTAAAGGTCAGGCTCCTAAGTCCTCTGGAATATTAATGATTGCCTTGAAATACGGGAAAATTCGAGAAGTGGTGGAAATATATTATCATTGGGTGGATATTAAGATGGATATTTTCGATAGTATAGAAAATTACCACAAAGATAACATAAGGTGGAATAATAGGAGGATTGAACATCTCAGTGACAAAAATCCAGAGTATGAGGTGAGGTGGATGGAGATAAAAACAGGTGTTGATAGCGAAAACTGTTGTTTCTTGTTCGCTCATTGGTTGAATGCTGCATCTCCTCCCCTGCTGCATAAGTTACCTGGAAAGAAAGTGCTTGAAAAAAATAAACGTTTTCTGTTTCGAAATCATGATAAAAAGTGGTGCTATGAATTAGACTTTTATAAGCAATTCCAAACTTCGAAATCGAAGATAAAAAAGAACATTATGGATGGATTACAGGACGATATACGTTATTTTAGAACTACTGATTCTGTGTGAAATCTTTAAATGTTTGAATTTATTTGTTTATTTATAGAATCCACCTCTTACAAGCGAGACCAGACAGCTTCTCATAAAATATTAACAATTCCTCTCCTATACAAAGAAGGGATTATCACAATTTTTTCTCTCCAGCAGGTGTCATATATATATTATTTTCCTCCCAAGATAAAGATTGGAGGGAATAAAATGACATCAAATCGTTTATATATTACCAAAATATATATATGTATGATGACTGTGACCATAAAACATGTATCAAATACTAAATCATTAAAGTTCTAGATTAAAATTAAACCAAAATCACACATATAACATTAACTACGAATACATGAACCATACTGCAATATATGTGATTTAAAAGAATAACAATCAATATATTTTTTACAGAAAATGAGTGTGGCCTTCTGTTTCAAACATTAAAGCAATTCGAAACAAACATTCGATGAACGAGCATATTGCTTCGTTAAAGTTAGATGATTATGTAACTTTTTACATAATCATCACTTATAGATATATTTCACACACTAAGCATTATCTATAATTCCATTTTCTCTCTATGTATGTGTAAAAGAAATCTTTCTCCACTAATTTAAGACTTCATTAAATCTTAGTTATCGCACAGTTTAAAATATTAATGCTCTCACATATAAATATACTAAAGCTATTAAAATATTTTAAAATACTACTACTCAAAACTTTTTAAAAAATATACTTATCTACCTTCACATATTCACTGCGAGATATCATAATCTTTGATAACTCACAATATTTGATACTACATACTCATTGATATCAAAACATTGGTGATATTTATCTGGTTTGGAGAAATTGGTCTATGAGATGCTTTACATAAATATAGTTTAAATAGTATTTCGAATATGTAGAGAAAACCAAAACATTTTCTTGCAGTCCATTAACAAGTTTTCAGTTTATTTCCTAGTGTAATTGAAATGTTCATTCATTACTTTTTGTTAGGGAGACCAAAAGAAATAATTATTTCGGAGTGTTATTCATATCCGGTCTCGGTGTTTTATTTATATTGAATCCATTTTGTATCTCTTTAAACTCTTAAGTGCACGTAAAACTGAATGCAAGGCTCAACTTAATCAAGTACAGACATTTGGAGAGTGAATAAATAACAATTACACCGGTAAACATTTATTATTTTTTTGTCGTAGATAATACTGAAACTTCTAACGCAAAAAACTCTTAAAAGATATATTTTTAATACGAAAGAAAAATTTCAATTTTAAGATACCTATTGATTCCCTTTCCAAACACCCTAAATTTTGTTTCCATTTTGATTATTAATGAAAATTATAACTTTTTAACATTATATGAATATGACGCATATTTACCAAATTTGTGGAGTTTGACTCTTAGTATTTCAATGATCTTCGCTCAATTTAAAATGAAAAATGGTTTATTATTATTTGATGAAAATTAAAATAAAAGACGGACACACATTTTGCGCGCTTACATTCTAATCTGCGTTGTAGGTGGCGCTGCTACAGCGCAGCGGGACAATTCTCACCACCATGAAATATTTTTTTATTCATTTCATATAAATAGCGCATCAGTCAATAGCCTTAAACTATGCTTACCACAAATTCAAACAAAATTGCAAATAAAAAAATGGCAAGCTTTCAAAAGGTGGAGAAATAAAATGTTATAGAAACAGGCCGCCCATATCACAACCTCATATTACAAATGAAAGACATGAGTTGGAGATGGTGACCATCGTTTGTGATGTCAGAATGCTTGAGGTAGGTAACAACACATATTTTATCTTATTTACATTTGTGTCCAACGCAAAACAAAAATTTATTAATTACGAGGGGATATCGCGAAGCTTTAATTACAGCTAAAAATAATCGAGGTGTCTGGATATAATTTATTCTGCAGAAAATTGTTCCTTATGTACATAGTAATGTAAATTACAGCTATTAAGGTTGGTTTATTTGTTTTCAGGAAGCCGTAGATAGAAGTAACCCGCTGCGTCGTAAATTTTTAACTATTATCCGGGAGTAACGCAAAGTTTTAATTAATTATTAAAAATAAATGAGATAGAAATTCATTTTTTTATCTATTATACTTCAGACTTTTCTACAAAGTCACCATCCAGAGTGATTTATTTCTCTCAGCGTATCTAGACCTTCTTAAGACCGTCCATGTGTAGAATTCAACAGATTGAATTATATCTTCTTTACACTTTGGGTTACAATCTACTCTTGCTGAAATCAATCAAATCAACATTAATAACTGTAATTTGCGAAAATATGGATTCCTTAATATACAGAATATTTTATTCAGATATCTCGGTTATTTAATTATTTTTTTTTTTTTTTTTGTTTATTAAAACTCAAGCTAAGTTATTACGTAGCTTTAATAGCTCGGTAATAAACACTTTACAGTACACCGCTCCTCCCTCGTCGTACATTAATAACTCGTTAATCATTATTTAGAAGATCAACTTCTTTTCGGGTACCTTACTTATTACAGATATTAAGAACTTGGGTGTTTGATAGACATTCTATTACCGCTCGAATAAGAAGGCAACTAAATGTTTTCCCTCTAGTACCCCTTCTTTTTCTCATTTCACTTGAGATCTGGAAAACCCACTCTTCGCTTCAATTTGTAAACTTCAAAGTGAAGTAAAAATTAAAAGGAGTCGGTGTCACATGATGCAACTTGTTACAAATACTGAAAAAGAATCAGGGAATTAAATCTTACATCCTTTATATGGCATAAAAATGACCTTCCCTATTACGATCTTTTTCGCCAATTCCCCGAAAATTTTGAATTCATCCCTTTAAAAATCCTATCATTTGATAACATTTATCTCTGTTTTTATATCTGTTCAAATTGACATGAGTTAGTATTTTAATGATAAAATATGCGCCTTTTAAATTTCCAAAAAGCTGAATTAAATTAAACATACCTCATGGAAGACAGATTATAGTTGTAAAAAGCATTTTCGGATGAATTGCCACTTTTTTCGAAATATTGTGAAAAGTAAGACAAAAGTAACAAATTACGCATTTACTTAAGGTATCCTTTGAAACGTCATTTTTATCGAAATTTTCGATTTTCTAATTTTTTTGTCATTTTAAAATTTAAACTTTTTTTTTTATTTTTAGTAGTGTTTGAATTTTCCTTATACCTTATTTAGAACTTAAGTTACAGGGATTCGAAATTTTACTCACTAGCTAATTTTTAATTGCATTTGAAAGTTTATTTGTGATTTTTCTGAAAATGAGTCTCCTCGACATATTCACATGTGGCAACGTAGATATCGAAACAGTTATGAACCAAATTAATTTAAATTTTGAAAGTATCTTCCTTATATAGTTTTTTAAAAAAGAACCTACTACTTTCATGGTTGTAAAATTGATTTGTAATTCATGTATTATTATAACTTTGTTTTGATTTTTCATTGCTATTTGATTCGAAACACAATAAAAATTGTAGTAATATTATTTTCATCATGAAAATAGTACCATACACAAAAAATGTTATGATAAATAAGATAAAATTTACAGAATAATGATATTTTTGTTTACTTTTTTGTTATGAACGTTATTCTGATAATCAATTAATGTGGTATTTTCACCATGGTATCCACTCAAATTTTTTTTTTAATTGAAAGCAGATTACTAAATGTGTTTTTCATAGTTTAAGTTATATTTTAGTAATAAAAATATTTTGATAGCAGTATTTCAAATAATTTTCCCTGATAGTGTACGGATATCTTAACATTTAGTTTATTATACTTATTCTTTGACAAATATATTCTTAAGCCTTATTCTAAGACAAATATATTCTTATTTATGATGCCTTTTAGCTCTATAAAATGTCATAATCCATTTTTTGTACTCATGTTTGTTTTACAAGACAATATATATAATGGCAATTTACTGATAATAAATTATTTTACAATACCCATTATATCGAAAACTCGTGACAAAACACGCATAAAGGGATCTACCTGTAATATAATGGATCTCCTTTACAAGAATTTCAATTTTCTACTCACAAAATTATTAAATCATTGATTATCGAAATAACTATTACAAGAACTATTTAATATGAGGACATTTCTCTCAGACATTTTTGGTATTCTTGACAATAATATTAGTTAAGCGTCGTCATTGAAAGTAATTGGAATATTTGGTATTCGTGACGAACTAATACAAAATCAGCTTGTTATATGATTTTAAGAATTTTCCATATATTGCATCACACATCTTCATATGACTCAAATAAATTGATTTAAAATCGTTTCACACATTCTAAATTTTAGTAAAGAGCCTATTACAATGCATGTAGTGTTAAATTTTTAGACGATCTCTGTAAAACAAAATATAATTCTACAAGTATCGTATAAAAAAAAATTCTTAAAATTTTTCCATTTCAATACAATGCATTTAAGTATTTTGCTAATTCATCTATTGGTAAAAAAAATTCTAAATAAAAACTTTCTGATTGCTTACGAGAAGTTTTAGTAACATATCCCTTGTTTCACATTATGTAACAAATTAGAAGAAACTTTAAATAGTATATTGAAGGGACGAACATGAACATATTATAAAAGAAGCAAAGAAAACAGTTTGATTGAAAATTATAGCTCAAATATTCGCTTAGTGCAAGGGTGAATCTTCAGTATAAAACTCAACAAAAATTTCAATAAAGTGGGTTAGTGTGATTTCTTTAAATGAGGAACAAACACATAAATAATTATAAAGATTTTCAAATCCATGAAGAATAAAACAATTATCAGAGGCTTAGATGGGAACGTCACATTATGTAATAAGCTCTTCAGCTATATGTAACGGAGCAAAAATCGCTTCTCCACCCATTGTTATATATGCTTCTTAGCTTACGGCTACAGCATCCAATGGTAATGCGAGCTTTCCTAACTTATACTCCAAGTTTGTTTCGGCAGTTCCTCCCTCTGTCAAAAACCCAGGCTTTTGTTGCCTTGATCCTAATTTTTGATAGCTAATTATTAATTATGAAAACGGAGCAAAAATCTTAACCAAGGCGCAAATCTAAGTTCGCTCACCGCTAGTGCAGTACAAAATTTTTATGCAGTCGACAAATATATTTTTTTCTTGTTACTTTTCTCAAAATGTTTATTCTTACGTAAAATTTCTGTGTCGTTTGGATTTATAAATTTCTAGATAGGCCGATTAAAGTTTTTTTTTTTTTCAAAAAATTTGAAACTATGCTGTTTAAAACTATTTCCAAAAATTCTCAGGAAATAGGATAGTTAATTTACAATACGGAAGCTATTCTAGTCCAATTAAAAAAGTTGGATCTTCCAGATGGAGCAAAAATTTGTAATCTTGCAGCATATCCTGCAAAAGCTTAGCCACAAAGTATAAAAACTTTAATATTAATAACTATAATACTTAAGAATTATGGAAAAAAAATATTAAAAAATAAAAATAACTGATTTCAAGAAAAAAAAATTAATGAACTTTTTTTTAAGCTGAAGATATATGAGGTTGGGAATTGTACCCACTTCTGGATGCTAAAATGCTTGTACTTTATCGCTATAAACTAATATAATAACAGGTCTATTGAAAAGTCCCCGGAATGACACATAGATGGCGCTACAATTAAATCTATATGTTTTTTAGTTAGCCCTAACTCTCAAGAGATGTGTGTATAAATTTGACAGCTGTCGGATCATTAGCTTGTGAATTATAGCCTTTTGAGTGAAGCAACTTTTGTTATTGTGAAAAGAATGGATAAAAAGGAATTTCGCGTGTTGATAAAATATTGCTTTTTGAAGGGAAAAGATACAGTTGAAGCAAAAACTTGGCTTAATGCTGCCCCAGAAAAATCAACCATCAAGGATTGGTATGCTAAGTTTAGACGTGGTGAAATGAGCACCGAAGAAAGTGAACGCAGTGGACGCCCAAAAGAGGTTGTTACCAACGAAAACATTAAAAAAATCCCCAAAATGATTTTGAATGACCGTAAATTGAAATTGAATGAAATAGCAGACACTCTAAAGATATCAACTGAACGTGTATATCATATCATTCACGAATATTTGGGTATCAGAAAGCTCTGTGCAAAGTGGGTGCCGCGCGAGCTCACTTTTGACCAAAAACAACGACGAGTTCATGATTCGGAGCAGTGTTTGAAGAGGATCAAGCGTAATAAACCCGAGTTTTTGCGTCGTTATGTGACAATGGATGAAACATGGCTCTATCATTTCACTCCGAAGTCCAATCGACAGTCATCCGAGTGGACTGCACGCGATGAACCCGCTCCAAAGCGTGGGAAAACGCAACAGTCGGCGGGCAAAGCTATGGTGTCTGTATTTTGGGATGCGCATGGAATAATTTTCATTGACTACCTTGAAAAAGGAAGGACCATCAACAGCGACTATTACATAGCGTTATTGGACCGTTTCAAGGACGAAATTGCCGAAAAACGGCCGCATATGAAGAAAAAGAAAGTGCTGCTTCACCAAGACAATGTCACAAGTCAGTGAAAATGATGGCAAAAATCAATGAATTGGGCTTCGAATTGCTTCCTCATCCACCGTATTCTCCAGATCTGGCCCGCAGCGACTATTTCCTGTTCTCAAATCTCAAAAGAATGCTCGCTGGGAAGAAATTTTCTTCGAATGAAGAGGTGATCGCCGAAACTGAGGCCTATTTTGAAGCAAGGGACAAATCGTATTACAAAAATGGTATCGAAAAGTTGGAAGGTCGCTATAATCAGTGTATCACCCTTGAAGGGAATTATGTTGAATAAAAAAAAACTAATTTTGCCAAAAAAATGTGTTTTACTATGGCAGGCCGGGGACTTTTCAATTGACCTGTTATGCTAAACAGAAACAAAACAAAATAGAAAACTTCAGCTGAATTGTATAGGAACTTAAAAGAATATTTCGAGATTTTGGGATTTGAGAAGTAAAATAAAGATATTTTGAATATAGGGTTATTGTATTAGAGATGCTTTGTAAAAAAATCTGCGCGTTTTGTTGAAAATATTGTTTAGTAATATAAAGTTTAAAAATTTTTAATAAGAGACTATTTTTATATATAAATATTTAAAGAATTTTAAGTCAATTACAAATTACAAATTAGCCTACAAGGAAAAAATAATGTTGCAGATGGCATTACAAAATCCAATATATTAAAAAAATTAGTTACATAAGTATGTTATTTTTAAAATTGAACTAAATTAAGATTTAATGAAAACAATGGAAAATTATAAGAAAACATAATAATTTATTTTCAAGAAAATAAACTAAAAAACAAATGAGTTTTAAATAAATTCGAAGCAAATGAAAAAAAAATACATGCATAACCAGTGAAAAATCGGGATGTGAACTGAACTCTGGGACGGAAGCCAAACACGTTTGCTCAAATCATTATTCAGAAATCGACGTGCATTAGAGAAACAGCATGAAAAATGTGAGCTATGTAGTATAGAAATTCAAAAGAATATCCTAAAAATTCGAAAAATAAGGTAAAGGTGTTTTGAATAGAGGATTATGAATATAAGAAATGTTTTATAAGACTTTAGAGCATTTTGTTGTAAATATTGTTCAAAAGTAAGAAGTTCAACTGATCGTCGGCAATCATTATTCGAAGATTCATTCGAAAAAGAATCTTAATTTTATTTTTCAAATTCCGAAAAGAAATGTAATTCTTTTACAAGCAACGCTTAATTATAATGATTTCGAAAGTATTTCAAGAACAAATAAATTTAACTTAAATCAATTGTTGGAATAAAATATAATATGTTGTTGGAACTGTGTCAAAGATGTCATCACATGGCCTATTATGCGCACGAATCATATCCGTAGTGAGGAAAAAATAACTTTTAAATAAAAGTTTTTGGTTCCCAAAGCTACTTTCGAAGAAACGGCTATAAGGTGCTCATATGAGTGCCTACGGGTTCTTCGAACCAAATTTTATGCTTCCCTATTTTGTAACTTTTGCACTATGGTATGGACACACACACACACACACACACACAAACTCTTCTTTTCATTAATGTAGATTAAAAAAGTGAGGAGAAAATTACGAAAAAAAATTTTTATGCATAAATTTTGTTTTCATACTTTTGAACTTTTTTTTGTAATTTTTAAAAAATGATCTAAGTTTTCACATTTTAAATTTAAAACTAATTTTAAGAAATGGCTAATAAATAACTAAAACAGATAATAGTATTCTTTTCATACACTGAAGTTAAAGCAAATGATGATGAATTAAAATTAATTTATGATTGAAATGAATAATTATCAAACCAACAGCGTTTCCAAACTGAAACTTAAAATTTGTTTTCACACTATTTCTTTGTTGAACTCTTTATCTGTTTAGCTTAAATTTTTGTTGTTGTTGTTGATAAATTGCTATTTATAAAATCTGAATATAATGTTATATTTTCGAATTGTAAAGTTCGACTTTTATGTACAGTCTTTTATATATAAATTCTTTTAAAAGCCGTATTTTTTGGGTGTATATAATTATTTGGAATTTCTCGTTATCGTATTTAGAGAATATAAGAAACGAAACGCATTTAAAACGAATATAAAATATACAATTTTATATACATTGTTTCAAATTAATTTTTAATCAAACTATCGATATTTTTTCTCAAGAAAACTGCTGTCAATATTTCATAAATGTCTTTCCAAAATAAGAATAACGGTAACTATTTGATCCAACACATACTTCATTGAATGAATTCTACTCTAATCCGATGCGGATGAGAGGATAACACTACACAATCCAAGAACAAATCTCTAAGTCTGAATTAAATATTTTTCGCCTATGACAACTTAAAAATAATAGATACGGAAACAGATTTACTAGAAAAAAATAAATTTTTTTCCGTACCAAACGATTTATAAGTCTTAAAAATTAATTCACCAAACGATATTTTAACAATGATACGATTACAATATGTCTCTAAATTGAGTATACAATTATCACACTGTTTTTGAAAGATCTAAAACAATGTTATTAAATAAATAATCTCTTAAGTTAGATGTTTACAGGAACAATAATACAACATTGTAAATTATTTTATGTTAAAAAATAAAAATAAAAATTTAATAATGTTTTAACAAACAAAATATTTATGTTAAATCTCTAAATTTCAAGGTCCCAAAATTGAGTTCACACCCAATAAAAATTGCTATTTTGGTACTATTATTTTTTGTAGTGAACAAATGTAACACTTTTTTATCCTTATTCTGTATCACAATATTTGATTTTTAGGGTAAAAATATAGCATAAGTGGGAAAATAAGCTACTGAACTGGAACTAATACATAAATTAAGAAAATTCTAATATCGCAGGTAGGTATATTTCTGCTTGATATTGCAAAGAAAGCTCAACATAGTCAAAGATGAGTACAAAAATTATCCATAAGTAAATAAAATTTAGTTCCACTACAATTAAACCTGGAAGAGGTAGGAAAAAAAAGTCTTTTAGATCAATGACTGATAGAAGCATCATTCGAGATATTACAATAAGTCTTGGGATTGAAAACCACAAACATTGTCTCATCTACTTATCCATCAATAGGAAGATGTGTTTCAACTGAAACAATTCGAAAATTCTTTTGGAAGCAAATTAAATTGGTCACGTCGTTACAAGAAAATTATTTAGTTCCAAAATTATAAAGTAGAATAAATATTATATTTGCTCAAAATCGTATTGCAAAAGCTCAGTATGTCTGGAAAAATATGATATTCAGTTCATGAAATTTAATTTAATGTTTTTGGAAGTGATAATCAAGGGTATGTTTAGCGGAATACTAACCGCTAAACACCATTCTCACTGTTATGCACAGAGTTGAATTGGTCCTTGTATGCAGTTGTATGTCTGCAAAACACGTGGGAAAATCAGATTTTAGGGATGGAGTTATGTAAAATATGAAATTCCTGGAAGTACTGAAGAATAATTTAAAACTTTGTTCGTTGAATTATTCTTCTGAACTTAGGTAAAGGTTCGCATTTTATGTTTCAATTAGACACCGAACCAAAACGTATAGTTAAAATTGTTAAGCTATGGTTGTTGTGTAATTGTAAAATGCAATAGCATTTATATAAGCTCAATCCTTCTGTATTATTATGATACAGAAACCTTGTGATCTTTGCTGAAAAATATGTTTAAATCATACTATTAAGAGCGAAGAACACTTACAAATAAGTTTTACAAGAAAAATAGGCAAATACTTGTATTATTTAGTTAAACTACACAAACTCATTTAAATCAATACTCACTGTTTGGAAGGTGTTCAAATGTAATGATCAAACATGGAACGTTTCCGATTTTTACATATATTTAGTTGCAAGCTACGTTATTTAAAATTTAATTCAAAATACAATCAAAACTGTTTGCGATATTTCCTCATTCTAGACGGATGTTAAGATAAAAATATAAATCAATTATTTTGAGAACGTATTGGCATTTACTGTTGTCTGAAAAATATATCAATTTCAGCCAATTTTCTTTAAGTTTTTATATTTTTAAGGTGGCAAGTACATAAAGTTATTATTATTATTATTAAAAAAATATCTTTGCTTCAAACATTCTAAAAGTTAATTTTTCTCGCCAAGTGAGAACAGAGGAACATCCATTTTAAATTATAACGATATTAATTATTGTTTTATTAGAAGCACAATTTTTTTATGTATATTTTAAAGAGTCCTCTCATTAACTAAATATTTTCTCTTTTTTGTTACATTGCTGTATTAATCAGTAAATGATAGCAAATTTTCGAGTAGAAATTCGCTTTTTTAGCCAAAAGAGCGATAAATCGAGCTTTCAGACACGCAAAGGGGAAAAGAGTTGCACAACATTATATCATGACAATAACCTTAGGAAGAAAAAATGGAACTTCGCGCAACGTTGTGCAATCGCTCACTTACAAGTATTTATATTGATGGACCAGTTTCTCAGCACTTCAGTTGTTTTTCAACCGCACTAGAACTTGAACTCTTAGAAGGTAGTAGGATTTGAAAAAACTCCTTTAAATATGGGTGAGTATTATTTTGATTATTTCCTCTTTTCTCGTGAATGAAATTTTGATTTTTTTTTCTCATAGTATATTAGGGACAAATTCTCTTTTGGGGTGTTTTTCTTAATGTCTATAGATTCTATTTTAAAATGATTCTTACTTTATTTCGATTGTTTTAAATGAAGGTATCTGTTTCTATGTTCAATGATTACAGAGTAATAATAACAGTAATATTTTTAAGATGAGTATAATATCAAAACTATATAACATACTTAAGATTTAGAAAGTTGAAATTGCTGTTTATGTTTTTTTTTTCGTAAAATATTGTTTAAAATACTATTGTTTTAGAATTTTTGATCAAAATTTAGGAAACAAGTTTTAAATACTTTATTTTGTGTTATGTATCGATAGTTGAACTTAAATTTTTAATTTATTTGATTTACAATTCATGTATTCCTTTGATAAGTAGATTTATTCCAAAATCAGCACATGATTACACGGTCCATCACCAACTGCCCTCGTGTTGCTTCCGAGTGTAATGTTGATAAAGCAATCAATTAATCAAAATAGACTATTTTTTTTAAAATTTCATCTATATGACATAAAAATTAGATATTAAAAATACAATATAAAATTGTAGTACTAAGGTTAAATGTAAGAAAGAAGTGCTATGAAAATGTTTGTAATGTAACCAGCTGTAAAACAAGAAAGAAAAAAAATAAAATGATATTGAGTGCAAAGTTTGTCTAAAATAATGTTTCGACAGAAATAATTTAAGATTAAAAGTCTAACATTCTCCATTCGTGGTTAGTGGATTTTTCGAAAGAAAAATAACAACTATTGAGAGGATGTCCTCTGCTTTATCATTTGGGAAATCTGTTGGAAATGATGGTTCCCAAATGAGAAGGGGGGGGGAGCTCAGGTGTCGTCCTCGTTACTTGATCGAGATTCAAAATAACGAGGCAACACTCTCGAACTGCTTCTAGTGCAACGTTAATGAAACCAAACCGCATATAATCTTTGATATTTTTCTTTATGTTACTTGTGCTTCCTTTTATTTAATATATATATATATATATATATATATATATATATATATATATATATATATATATATATATATTATAATCAACATCCAATTTAAGTTATAAGTGTTTAATAGAGTGTGTAAATATGTATAGTTTTTTTTCTTTTAAGAAGGCACAATATTTGAAAAAGAAACCAATATTTGTAATTTCATGAAGATTTTAAGTAATAATTTTTTACAAGTTTTAATTTAAATTTTTAAACTTTTATCTTTGCATTAGTTGTGTTATTTTATATAAGTTTATAGAAATGATCGTTTAGTATTTTTTACGTTAACTATTTTTACTTATATATATATTATAAAGTAAAAATCAGGTAAATTGTAAGATAAAAATCTAGTAAAATTGCTGAAAGGAGATAAGTATAAATTCATTCAATGTTTATTTGCTTTGTACAGTTGTTTCTAAATGATTCTTTTTTTCACTTCCTTTGTTAAAATAACATAAATTGCTTGCCAACGATTTAACTGCTGAATAATCAGATACACGCGTAAATACAATTTTATTTTTGTTCAAGTGAAGTATCGGGTGCGCCTTGGCGTTAAGCGACTTTTGGATGCGATAACGATTGAAATGTGGCGATTTTGGTTGTGGTCACCATTCATAACTCTGCATCATTATTACGTATCTCTACTTTGGCGATCTTTTTTATAAGTTGGTGTTTTTTCCCGATAGTCGCCAAGGGGCACCCGGTACTTCTCTTTTAATGTGCATGATATTAGAGATAACATTCTGTACATTCACTACATTTCCTGTCTTTTGAATTTTATATACATGCATTAAATATTTCTAACAAGGCCAACCTCTAATCTATTTCTGTATTTAAAACAGAAGCTGATTTTGTAATAGACATATAATTTAAAATTTGGGACAAAAGAATTAACATCTTAATTTAAGAATTAAATGGAAAGAACTCAAAAAAATAAATTAATTTCATTAATATTTATTATTTCCTTTGTTTCAAATATTCAAATGCATTCTTTAAAACACTTAACGTTTTCCCTTTTTCCTATGAAAAAATCTTTAAAAATTAGTAACTAAATTATGCTTTGAAGAAATCTCAAGAAATCGTAGTTATGGGAAAATATAATTGCCTGTGTGTGTTCACATTCATAAATAATTTTAGTGACTTAAATTGATTATGTTTTTAAATAGTAGTTTTGTGACTTCCCATAAGAATTGAAAATCTGCTACGTAATTCATTAGTATTATTTAAGGGAGTAATATGTGTATTTTGATCAAGATGTTTTCAAATAGCTTATCATTTAGGATAATTTAGCTATAAATATATGTAATATTTTGTATGCATTTTTGGATAATTTATTTTCTGGGCACCAAGATATATATTCGGCCATAATATTATATATATATATATATATATATATATATATATATATATATATATAT
>BMAW01076841.1:76170-133920 GCA_019974015.1 Nephila pilipes | reverse complement strand
TATATATATATATATATATATATATATATATATATATATATATATATATATATATATATATATATATAATTTTTTTATTCTTGATAACGTTACTTTTTTACTATTAGGTAGTTTAATTTGTAGGTAGTTTTTTAATAAACTTGTTTATAAATGTAAATATTTGACTGGTTTGATCATATGTATGGGACAAAAAATGTTCATATGTATTAATGTTTTATATCTTCATACAATATAGATCATATTTGTTTGATAAGTACTTAAATATTGAAATTTTTTGATTTCTTTAAATATATTCATAAATTTTTTCAATTATTAATTTTTTTTTTGCCATTTTTTGAGAATTTTTAAATTGCGCATCTTGTCATTTAAAAATGTTTTTAAAAAATTTGTACTATTTGCACATGAAAAAAAAAAGAATTGAGACTGATGGGTTTGAACTTGTATTGTTAATAGTATAGAAAAAAAAAAATTATTGAGTTTTTGCTGTCCATTTTCTTTCTAAAAATAAACACTCAAAATAGATTGAAAGTTGTAAAATTTTTAAATAAATTACTAAAATAATTAAAAGTATTTTGTTTTTGCATTTTTAAATAAAAAAATTTCCTTTTAAGAAAAATGAAATCACCCAAACGTAGTAATTGAAATTTTTTTTTTCTTCTTTTAATAAAAATTGAATGAAATTTTTGGTTTCCAACTCTAGATTTTGAGTTCGATATGATAATTTTCTTTTGCTCGTGATAGTTAGTTGCAGTATAATTTGACTTGCAAGCCATTTGTATTCATAAATATAATCGTTTTGCCTCCCACCTCTTTAAACGTAAATTGACTCAATTCTTTTTTGTAATCTTAAATAAAATCAGATGATAATTTTACAAATTCTGATTTTGTTATTTTAATTAAAGTCTCATTCGTTATTTCTATCTTTCCTACTTCATTAATATTATGATAAACTAAAATGGATCAAGTAATTCATATTTATTTTGAAAGGAATTTGCTTGAAACGGTACTTCATATTAATTTAAGTTTCATAACATTTGTTTCTAACATATCTGTATTTTGTTTATTTTTTCAGTGAAACTGAAATGTGGAATGCCTTCGGGCAATTATTCAGCGAAGAAAGAAAGCGATATTCCTGTAGCCCCCTGCCAGGGCTGGGCAGATCCTTGCGAGTTCTGCGACAAAAGATTCGGCAAGTGGGTGGAATCAAATGAAGAAAATATTCCCAAAATTCCCACAAAGCCCGGAATTTTCATGCTGGGCCTGAAAAGTAAAAATTCCACTGAAGTTGTGGACATAATTATTAACGAGCACGACTTACAAAAACAGGCTTATAACAGTATAGACCACATTCATGGAAGAATAGCGGACAAAAAGTCCAAAATTACGAAATCGGTCGTCCTTTTCAGATGGGTGACATTTCAACAAAAGACCGACAAAGATGTCATCAATCTCTGTGCCCATTGGTACAACAACGGCGTGTTGCCGAAGTTTCTCAACTCGTGGCCGGGTTTAAATGTTCTTCAGGAAACAGACAGTCTTGTGTTCTCTAAAGAACTCCAAAAGTGGTGTTATCCAAAGAAAGACGCGTTTTGGCGAAAACCAAAGACCATGCCAGCAAAGGTAGTTGAAGTTGTAAATGGCTGCAATTGGACTCAACCATGCGAAGTTTGCGACGCTTATTTTGGGAAATGGAAATCATTAGAAGATGTTTTCCTCAAAGATCAGGCTCCTAATTCCTCTGGAATATTCATGATTGGCTTGAGATATGGGAACGTTCGAAAAGTGGTGGATATATGTTTTCATCGGGAGGATATTAAGATAAATATTTTAGAAAGCATAGAAAGGTACTACAAAAGAAACACAAGGTTTAATCAATGGAAGTATAAACATGCTCTAGACAAAAATCCAGTGTATGAGGTGAGGTGGATGGAGATAAAAACAGGTGTCGATAGCGAAAACTGTTGTTTTTTGTTTGCTCACTGGTTGAATGCGGCATCTCGTCCGCTGATGTCTTCGCTACCAGGAGAGAAAGTACTGGAGAAAAACGAACGTTTTCTGATTCGATATCATGATAAAAAGTGGTGCTATGAAGTAGAGTTTTATAAAGAACTCAAAAATTCAAAGTCTAAGATAAAAAAGGACATTATGAATGAATTACAGGAAGATATAAATTATTTTAGCATTTCTGATCATGTGTGACATTTTTAAATGTTTGTAATTATTTATTTATTTGTACATTCATGTAATAAATTATTTATTTTTATCTTTAATTTAACAGCTAATATTTCTTTGCTATAAGATTTGCTTTTATTTCAATGATTTCCTTTTCCCATGACTGAAGTTTAATTTTAACAATTTAGAATAAACAAATATGTTTAAAATAATATTTTTCGCAGCTAATCATTCTAGAAATTTAATTTTTCTCGCAACCACCAAGCCGAAAAAAGAGGAAAGTATTTTGAGTTATAATTATATAAATAAATACAAATAAAATAATGAGAAATGATTTGTTTGAATTGAGTAATTACGAATGACATAATTTTTACTTTTTACACATTATTTTGAAACTTTGTAAGGTGTTATCAACTTGTGATTTCACTCGAGATAAATGCACAAATAAACATAAAATTGCATAAAATAAATTTCAAAAACATGTTTTAACAATTGAATTTTTTTAAAAAAAAAAAGATTCTAGTGAATAAATATTCAATTTCAAAATTCATTACAAATTTTGATATTCAAATTTTGAAATTAAATTTCAAATGTTTTTTTTAAAATTCTGTTAGAAAAAATTCTGCTTGATATTCCCTTTAATGAGACGTTTCATTGTTTCTTTTATATTATTTTATATATTTTCTTCTTTAATGATAGATTACTAAATTTCTTCAGCAGTATATATCATTATGGGAAGTATATATTTTTCATTCGCAGAACTTGGATTCATTTTACATCGGAAATTCTACAACTATTTTTATTTTGCTAAATATACAGTTACTTAACCAGATGTGTATTATTCTTGCACCAAATCTAGATAGTAATAAGCCAAATTAAACTTTGTTTTTGACTTCCTTTTTTTTTTAAGATTTTGTTACTCAATGTGAGGTATTTTTCTGAAACTTAACTTAGCTTATAAGAAATGAAAATTAGACTATGATAAATTCAATAATGTAATCAGAGGATAATCGAAATGCTCTTAAGGTATCCGTACACCTTCGCAGAACTTTTTTGAAATACATCGATATTGCTATCGAAATATTTTTAATGCTAAAATATAATCTAAAACTATGAAAAACACATTTAATAACCTGCTTTTAATTTAAAAATAATAATTTGAAGTAGAAAACACGAGGAAAACAGTAAATAAAATGATTATCAGAATAACAGTCATAACTCAAAAGTTAGCAAAAACATCATTATTCTGTACATTTTATCTTCTTCATCATAACAATTTTTGGGGCTGGCACTACTTTCATGATGAAAATTACATTACTACAATTTTTATTGTGTTTCGAGTCAAATAACAATGAAAAATCAAAAAAAAAAAAAAGATATAACGATACATGATTTACACCTTTGTTACTAAAACATATCATTATTACAACCATGAAAGTAGTAGGGGTTTTTAAAATCTACATAAGGATTATACTTGCAAAATTTACACTAATTTGGTTCATAACGTTTTCCGATATCTACGTTGCCATATGTGAATATGCCAAAAAAACTCATTTTGAGAAAAATCAAAAAAAAAAAAAAAAAAAAAAAAAATTGAAATGTAATTAAAAAGTAGCTACCGAGTAAAATTCAAATCCCTCTAACTTAAATTCTAAATAAGGTATAAGCAAGATTCAAATCCCTCTAACTTAATTCTAAATAAGGTATAAGCAAAATTCAAACCCTATTAGAAAGAAAAAAGTTTAACTTTTAAAGTGACATTAAAATTAGAAAATCGAAAATTTTGACAAAAATGACGTTTTAAAGATGTACTGATACCTTAATGTTACGAATCTCGAAGAGAATGTAAGCCGTAAGAGAAAATTATTATATGACACCCATATTTCTCTATACTTTCATATAAAACACATTCAAATTGATGCTAGTATTTAAACTAAGTTCTTTATGTATAATTAAATTAGTTCAAATATTACTAAACATTTGAGAGAATAAGGAATATAACAGAATGAATAAGGCTTGCATAACTAATCAAAACAAATAACAGAAGGTTTGTATAACTAATCAAAACAAATAATAGAAATAACGGTGTTAATAGAGCCAAAATATTAGATTTTGAAATGTTAGTGCTTTTGATGAAATGAATTATCAGTGTTTAATGAAGAAAAAAATATCAGTTTTGTATTTTCATTCAATAATTTGATTGAAGTCAAACGTCTCCTGTAGACTTTCATTTTGACAAATTTCTGAAATACATAGAATTGCAGCGGCTCTCTTCTACAACAATACTGAAAGTTAAAAAAACGCCTTGTTAATTAGCCAGTTCAGGCGTTTTATCAGCCTGGTTGGTAGAGACGGGGGAAAAAGCGACAGGTCGCTTTTCCTTCCGATCCACTTGACCAGCGTTCGAAACAACGCTGCCGCATCAAGGTCAACAACACCATCTCCCCATCCATGGGGTCGGAAGACAAAAGGCAGCCGAAGAATAATTATTTTAAGAAACAATATCGTCCCCAATTTTTTGTATTAATATCTATATTTCTGGTTATTTTAAGACAAATAAATCTCCCTAATTATTTTTGGAATTACAATTATTCATAAATATTTTGAAAAAAAAAAAAAAATTCTTGCTGATTCAAAATAATTATACTTCTCATTAATATATAAAATTAAAAAAAAAAAAAACAACAAAAAAACAAAAAAAAAAAACTTACATGCTTCTAATTTGTTTCGAAATTAGAAGCATTTCAGTTAAAACCATTCTTAGCATAAATAACATTCTTAAATTTTCTTGGAATTGTTATTATTTTTCTCACTGTTGTGATAGGTTAAAATAATATTTCTAAATTTTTCTTCTATAATATTGATGGTTTCAAACTAATTTAAAGAGTCTCCAGTCAGAAGACTATTACATAATGCTTCCTTAAATTATTCGAATAAGTTTCTCAGTTCTGTGTAGAAATTATTATTCTTCATTAATAAGCAAATAGTTTTCTCCCCGATGAAGCGGGGATGAACATTTCTTTTTGACCTTGTTAGTCAGTTAGCATCTATACTTGTGGCTAATAAAATCCCAACACCATAGCGTCTTTTTGTTAAATGAAAATTTGAGAAGCGTGTTTGCATACTTGAGAGATGTTTATTCAAATGTTGACCTAAGCGAATAAGCAATGTAGCTAATATAGCTACTACGAACATGCAAACCACGTTTCCTTTTACTACGTGATGTAAACTTCGTGAGCATTAATTATCTTTCGGATATCGTTGTGAGGTAGAGTTGAATAAGAAATGCCTATAAGGAGAAGAAAAATGCGGTATTAGCAGCTCATTGGAAGGAAACCATTTAATAGGAATATGAGATGTAGGATTTTTATTCCACAATATTTCAGAAAGACTAGAAATGGATTTACCTACTGTACTTAATTGTTTGCAGAAGTTTTAACAGGAAGGTACTGTCACTAGAAGATTGGGGTCTGGCAGCACACAAGCCATTACTATGAAGGCAACCCACCATATTGGAGACATATCTTACTCCATCTATTGCAGAAATAAGATACCAAAATGGCACAATGAACTTGTCAGAAATCATTTATATGAGAGATAGATCTGAACCAGATGCTGTTGTAGCAACCACGCCCCTAACTCTACATCACTATCAACTGCGACTACAGTGGTGTCAAATTGTAGCTCAATGGAGGATTGAGTGGAGATCTGTTGTGTTCTCAGATGACAGCCGTTTCTGTACTGGTACCATTGATGACCGTATGATGGTTAGAAAGAGGCCCAATAAGCTCACGGAACCAAGATGTCTGGGGCGTAGATACACCTAAATCTGTACCAATTATGGTCTGAAGATCAGTTTCTATGACAGCACAATCACCCTTGTGTCCTAAGCAACATAAAAGCAAATTTGTAACTCAGACTTGCGATTAAACAGGTTGTGATGTTCGTTTTTATTACTATTTCAGAAGCACTTCTTTGCAGAATAATGCTAATCTCTGTATCTCTCCTAGTATTCATTGAAATCTACAGTCATGTTGCCTTTTGAGATCACCAGATCTTTCACCCATCGAATACGTATAAGATCTTACCAGCGTTAACCATAACTAGCATAGACCGTTGCTAATTTGATAGTTTAAATTCAACATCTGAGGAACTCCATCCGATAAAACTAATTATGAGCTTTATTAACACAATGCATGCATTAGCGTGCTTGCAATGAAATTTGGTGTTTTGATGCAAATTTTGTGACCCTGATATTTGCAGCTTTGATATATAAAAATTTAGTTGATTATAATATCACCAATTCCTGAATTCTTATTTTCAGTCTGATAAATTTTGTAATGTGTATTTTATTGTTTCAGTAAATATCGATTTAAATGAGTATTTATTTAATAATAATGTTTTAGACTTTTCAAACCAGTGTTAGAAGTACATGTTCAATTTTAGAACCCACTGTAGATGTGCCATTGTTAAAATACCGTTTCGCGAATTAATTTTTAAAGTTTCTTACAAATTGTTTGGTTCTAAAATGAATTGTATTTATTTAAATAAATCGTTTGCTGATTTATAATAATTGTTTCCGAATCTTTCATTTCAAAGCGGTTATTATTGTAGCCCCATTTCCAATTTGAAATAATTTTTCTCACGCAAACTTTAATCCCTGACCTTATAACTTGAATCAAATATATTACCTAGACAAATACTTTGCTAAAATTTCATTCCTCCAAATTAATTTCTTCTAGGTGTTGGAGTTTTATTTTCCCACAGTATGAAACAAAGAAATCAATGAGTAATTATATTAAAAACTCGTATTTCAATCATTAATATATGAATAGTGCACACATAATTTAGGAAGCTAACAGAGAAAAAAAAACATTATTGTTGTGGAACTTTTTAATACACTCACACACATATATACGTATTCTCAAACTTAATGCTTCAACAAAATGTGTTTTGATCTATTTGATAATTGAATTTAATTGTTTTTCTAATTTTTCACCTAAATTACTCAGTGTCTTTAGTAAGGATTCAAATTTGAATTTTCTTTACAATAAATTTGTACTGAAGTTTTTTTTTATTTCCTTAACTTAAAAACCTTTGCTATTCAAATCTTTTTCCTGATCGAGCATTTTATCACCGTATTGAAAGGGAGATTACTGAAGTGAGTTGAGTAATTATGTATTATAATTTTTTTTTAAAATTTCATTTGTAATCCTATGTTTTATCTTTAGTTATACCTCTATACGGGATATGCCGATTTGGTAAAACTATCTGACAATTCTGGTTATTTCTTTTCTTAAGCTTTTTAGGAACTAATACTCGAAATTGCATTCGAAAATCGAATGAAACGCGATTCCATGACGTGAAGACAATGCAGCAAGGCGTATGATGTGTGGTAATATGATTCTCCACGTACGAATCTATACTTTATGATTTCAGAACTTTGTCAACAAGATCACTGCTTTCAAAATTCAGATAGATTTACCTGTATTCTACCACCAATGATAATCATAGAGCGTACAAAAAATATCCGGATATACATCATATTTTACATTTATATGTGAAATTTTTGAAATTTAATAAAACTTTAACCCTACTTTTGGAATTGAATTTCCAACATTTCTTGATATTTTTTCACATTTCGGTACATTTTTTTTTCGTTCTCGTAAAGAGAACTGCACTCACTTTATTCAGTATAAAAATAGAAATATCAAGGTTTAAAAATGTTTTCTGGTCTTGAAATTTACTATGCATTCGAGGGTATCTACAAGGTTCAGATTTAGAGAGAATGAGAATGAGTTTTTATTGAGATGAGAATATTATTGAGAATGCTAATGTAATTCTGCTTTTAAATATTTTTAACCGCCCGAACATATAGAACTTTTCCAGTAAAATGTTACATTTTAAGCTGCATTGAATAATGCTGTAGAAAAAGGTACGGAAATGTATAGAAGAATCATTTATTAAAGTTTATTTAAAGTAAATTATACTCTTTATTTTATCAGTTATAGTTACAACTTATTAATTGCAGTTACAGCAGTAGTTAATATTGTAATTATTTAAAAATTGTCTATAAATAAACAAAAAAAATTAAGTGTTTGTAAGAATTGACAAAATGTATTGTTTTTTGTATAATAAATAAATAATATTAGTTTTCTGAGAAAAATTCATTAAGAATTGACGCTAGGATAAACAAACTAAATTATTCTGTATTAAGTTTTTTGACGTTATTGAATACATCACTAAAAATATTTTAACGCAATTTTTTTTATTTCAGCTTGACGTTGGCAAGTATTTTATTTGTTTAAGTTTTAGGAAAATCAGAAATTAATGTCATTTTTCTACATTAAATTCAGGCAAATATATTTTAACCAAGTTTTTATTTTTAATCAATGATGTAATCACCAACTTTATCAACAACCTTTTGCCATCTAGTGTGGAAATTTTTAATGCCGGATCAATAAAAATGAATCAGTTTTTAAACAAAATATCTGGAGATGATATATCAGTCATCATCCGAATTTTCATATTGTTTCCAGAAGGAAAATGTTATAGTGAATGGGATTCTTTCAAATGGAAATCTAACGGTGCAATATTGGGTGAGTATGGTGGGTGAGGCAATACCTCTCATCCTCATGCATTAATTTTTTCCGGTGTTCTCTTACGTAGTGTGGTCTGGCATTATCGTGTTGCAGAATAACACCTTCTCTGTTAATAATAAATGCACACTTTTCAATCACAGAATGATTTACTAGATCTAATTGTTCACAGTAAAGGTTTGCATTCACAGTTTGTCCAGGCTTCAGTACTTCAAAATGACAGCTCTACGAATACTCCACATAACACACAAAAACGCTTTAGCCGTATTTCTTGGAGATTCATTTGAAAACAGCGTTTTTTTGAAACTTTTGCGTTTTGGATCACTACAGAGGACCCATTTTTCATATCCAGTAATCAAGCGATCAATAAACGCTTCTGT
This sequence comes from Nephila pilipes, assembly GCA_019974015.1. Lineage (NCBI taxonomy): Eukaryota > Metazoa > Arthropoda > Arachnida > Araneae > Nephilidae > Nephila > Nephila pilipes. The sequence goes on along the minus strand of BMAW01076841.1, from coordinate 124,769 downwards.
ACTGTGCCATTGAAGCAATAAGTTGCATGTGGTGGTTCAGTTCACTTTGTTTACTTCGGACAGATTTTGAAGGACCCAAACACCTCCTCTGCTTACTTTACCAATATTCTGCAAAAGCTCTTGGATGGTAGACCAATGTTGGTTAAGAATGTTTGACAGTTCCTCGATTGTTTGACACGGATTTGTTTCCAATTCCGCCCTTAACATATTATTGTCCACCTGATTGGTAAGACTCGGAAAGATCGAAATTACTGGATTTGAACTTAGAAAACCACCTGTGGTATTTACGAACGTCTAATGTGTTTGGATAAACATCGTAAATGTTTTGGGTAGCAACCGTTGCGTTACACTACGCTTGTGACACTCAAAAAGTATACTTTGCAGGATATGTACTTCTGGTATTTGGCTGGCCATTTCCCTGAAAATTTCAAAAACAAATTTAAGATTTAATTATATACGAGTAAACAATTCTCTTTAACCACAAAATGTTTTTCAAACGACTTTTAAGTACACAAAATGCTGATAAATGACAAACGAATATCGACATCCGCAGATACAAAATTACTTACCAGTGCCCCTTATAGATAAAGTGATTTTTTTTACAACTAAGTATTTTTAATGTTATATATTTCATAGGACGGAAAAAAAGATTTTACATTTAAAAATGTTTAAGTTTTTTTCATAAATTTTCATGTTTTTCAAAGTACTTTTGTAATATAAATCAAACAGATATCTTTTAAGATGATATAACAAAACATACTTTTATGCTATTTAATTATTTTTAATATATTTGTCTTGCATTTATATTAGATGTTTTACTATTTAAAATGAAAGTTTCTCGAAAAAATTCTTTGTAATGATATTTTTTGACTTAAAATTACTTTAAGAGTAAAAATTAGCAGTATTATACTCATTTTTAAATTTACGAAATTTGAAAGAGAGAGCAAAAGAAGAAGAAAGTTTATTGTAGTCTTTATACTTGAATATTTGATAAAATAAATAGTTACTTGTAAGAGAAAGTATTATGACTTTTAAATGAGTTTTTCCTTTGAATTATATTGATTTATATTAGAACTGAAAATACTGGAATTAGTTTCTTGGGATTTAGTGCAATTGTAACTAAACATATTTCTTATAATCATATCATTTTGTAATATAAGATATTAGTCAGTAATTGAAAGATTTATATATCCAGAAAACACTGTGAGACAACTAACACCATTCGAGCCTTGAAGGACATGATGTAAATATTTCAATTGAACTCAAAGAAAGTCTAAACTTCATAGAAACGCCAAAATCTGATTTCATAAAAGCAAAATTGTAATATTTCATATAGTTTAAATTAGAATGATATTTTAAAATGTATTTTACAGGTCTAATTTTTACTTTTCCCTTTGGTGTTAAAAATATTTTCTTAGACTATATGGATGCAGGTCATGCATCTTTCAACATATACACCAACAATTTGTGCTTTTTTTTAACTCAATGTTCCAGAAAAATGTCTTAAAAATTTACGGGGTAATAAAAACTTCACAGAAATCTCTTCAAACTGAAACAGTCTCAAGAGCAGAGACTTGCCTCGCATATTTTGAAAAGAAAAGCTATCGAAAAAATATCCCAGCAACCAAATCAATTTTCAAATTTATTACTTGCCTACATTTATTTCCATTTTATGAAGAAAATGGCTAATGAATATTCGTAACACATTTATGAATAACAATATTTTATAGCTTTCTTACAACAAGGAAATAGTTAATTTCCTCATTGACTTTCTTAAAAAAAGAATGCTCGTATATGTTTTTCAAATACAAAAGGTGAGGGGGGAGATAGAAAGAGAAAAGGCCTTAGATTTTTTTTTTATTTCCATACTAACTTACAAACATTTCATGTTGTTTGTCGAGCGAATGATATTATGAACCTGGATGTTATTTACATAGGAAAGAAACGAAATTTTTCTCTCAGATAATTATTTGCATCATAATAAAATCAGGAAATATCAAAAAGAAGTATGTATTGTTTGGAAAATTGCTCTTTACAAATAATCAATTGTTTTCTCAGAATGACTTCAATGTTATAAAATAATTAGATTATCATGATGCAAATAAGTTTTATGCGAGTTCATATGTATAAACTAAGTAACACATGATATAAAATTAAGAATATAATATTTTTTTTGTTTTCAGATCTAGATTTCTTAAAATAATGATAAATAAGTAAACTAAAATGGAATTATTGGCTTCATAATTATTGTTTTTAAAATCTTTTGTTAAATAAGGATGTTCTCAATGGAAAGTTGATTTGCAACTAAAACACCTGGGTACAAAATTACCTCCATGTTACTCTTACGCTATATATATTACACTACAAATCACAAATATACCTATTTTTATAATTTGATGCATAACTGGTAGAATTGAAAAAGAAATTTAATATAGTATTCCTTTAACATACGAAGGAAATATGTTTTAAAGGAAAAAGAGCCATACACGTTCCATAATTCTTATAAATAATTCGTACTTAGAATGAGCTATTATTTAGTCAATACAAAAGTACAAGTCACATATTTAGACAATTTTTAAAACTGAGAAAAACTTATTTATGTTTGTTTCAAAGATGTCACGTGGGAAGTAACTGATTGATTGTGAAGAAGGTAAGATCGAAGGTTTTCACACCACTGGGAAAAGCTATAAAACAGCCAAAAAGCTAAACACATTTAAATGTTTTATTCAGAGTTTTGTTAAAATAAGATGAACTCGTGGCTGAAAAACACGCAAAGGTTGTCCAAGGCAATTCAAACAACAGGACGAAAGACGTATTGTCAAGTAGAATGTTAATCAAATAAAGAGTACGAAATGTAATCGATACTCGAAACTTTTATTCATCAAAGGAACTCAGAACTAATGTTTCGATAGGAATAAGAAAAAAAAAGTACGATTTTTTTTCTTTAAAGGGACATAAATAAAGACAATAGGATGCAAAATGGAACAACAAGAAGATGAAAACCTATCTCGACTTTACTTCTTAGCGATTGGTATATATATATATATATATATATATATATATATATATACTCAAGAGCCAAAACATTATGACCACCTGTCAATAACGAGTTGGCCCACCTTTGGCGCGCAACACAGCTTCAACCGGCCTTGGCATGGATGCCACAAGTCCTTGGTAGATGACCGGAGACAGATTATACCAGATGTTTAAGCAACTGTCACGCATATCCGAGATATTGCAAATTGGTGGTCTTTGAACTCTGAGCTGTCATCCCATGACATCCCAAATGTGTTCCATCGGATTGTGATCCGGTGAGTTAAGCGAGCAGGACATTAATTGGAATTCAGCATCATGTTCCTGGAACCACTCCAACACAATTTTAGCCTTGTGACAAGGGGCGTTGTCCTATTGGAACATTCCATTTCCAGCTGGAAAAACAGAGGCCATGTAAGGGTGCAACTGGTCCGGAATGATGTTCAGATACCCTGTAGCATTCATGGTCTGCTCTACCCCAACCACGGGTCCCAGAGATGCCCAAGAGAACGTCCCCCAAATCATAATACCGCCACCAACGGCCTGTGTATGACCTACTGTACATTGAGGGAGAAACTTTTCGCCTGGAAGACGGCGTATCCTGACACGGCCATCGGCGTGATGAATGAAAAACCGTGATTCATCTGACCAGGCAATTCTCTCCCACTGATCTATTAACCAGTAGAGATGTTCCCAGGCCCAGCGCAAACGCGCAGTTGGTGATGACGCTTGGTCAGCAAAGGCCCACGAGTGGGACGTTCGCTGCGTAGTCCCATATCAAACAGTGTCGGCTGAACAGTGTGCTCCGATACTATTCTACTTGGCCCTGCATTGTATTGGGTTGTAAGATGAGCCACTGTCTGGCTCCGGTTTTGCTTCACCAGGCGAGACAGTCTCCGACGTGCTTTTTCTTTGATAGCGTGTGGAAGTCCAACACCATGTCTACTGCTGGTTTCACCGTAATTCATCCACTTTGCATAAGTACTAACAACTGTAGATCGCGAATAACCCCCGAGTCGTGCAGTTTCGGAAATACTTGTTCCGATCCTTCGAGCTATTACAATCTGCCCTCTATCACAGTCGCTTATATCCGCAGCATTTCCCATCACACACAGAAGTAAGTGAAAGAATGATTCTTCAGACTCTCCAGCAGCAGTTAAATACCACTTCCACCTGATCATGTGCCTTCCATGTCATCCAGGCGAGTTCATTGCAAAATGTAGGGGTGGTCATAATGTTTTAGCTCTTGAGTGTATATATATGTATGTTAAAAATGATGCACTTCCCTTCAGTTTATGCTTCCCTGCATAAGTTCTCGAGAATAAATGTAGACGGTAAAGTGGACTTATCAGTAGACCAATGCCAGATAATGAGTATCGTCACAATATTTCAAAGATTGCAACAAATTCTGCAGCGCCGGCCTATGAGATAAGATAACAAAGCCAATTAAATGTGAGTAAAGGAACTATAATTTGGGCAATATATCGTAATCCTAAAATCAAATCAGCTGAAATGTTATTTATTCCAAATTTAGTTTTGAAACTCAAACGTTTGCCAGCTGGAACTCGTCAGAAGAGATAAGAACATAGATTGGACCATGGTACCCATTATGGTACACAATTTCGTTTTTACATCATTATTAAAATGATATGTAATGATATGTACATGGAGCAATATCTTTATTTATTTCACAAATCTTAATAAGTGATGAAAAAAATCAGCCTAGAATGTCTAGATGGATTTAAATACTCCTGACTAGATTGAAGGAAAAGAATAAATATTTTCCCAAATGAAATTTTGGAGGTAAAAGTGTGATAATTTGGCCCGCCTTCTGTAGTCGCGGGATACTTCCAATTATTTTCACTACTTAAAAAATGAACAGCATCGAATTCATTAACATACTGAAGAAAAATATTTTGCCGTTTATGTGAGACGATTTCGTCGAGTGAAAGGTTTACTCAACTATACAACGCCAGCGCACATACCAGCTCCATTAAGTGTCAATGGCTATCTGGCAATCAAATAGCAGATTAGTTTAGCTTAAATAAAGTATTAATGTTGATATTTATTTGCGTTCCATTTATGTACCAATTAAGCATTATAAAACACCTAATTTCAAAACCAATCTGAAAATATTTTAATTCAAAACAAAACCTGAATAACTTCGTTGGTAGATATAAACTCTAACAAAAAAACAAACAAACAATACACCCAAAAAGCACTGCCCGATTGTAATGAAATTTCGTATGCAAAGATATTTGAACCGAACATGCAAATGATTAAGATTTGGTGTCCAATAAATGAATAGCGGGAGCTACAGCGCATCAGAACTGCGCACTCAGCAGGTGATATAAAATGCGATTCTCAATCTGATAGTCAAATTTTCTGTTACATTGCGGTATAGGAAACATTTCAACGACTGAAAAAAATGCCTCACTGCAGGATTCGAGCTCATTACGAGCAACTGTCAGAGTTTGAAAGAGGTCGTATCACTGGATTGAAAGAAGAAAGTTGGGCAAATCGGAGAATCGCTCTTCATATGAGTCGAAGCGATACGGCGATTAGAAGATGCTGACAAGAATGGGCGGACAATAGCAGATTTCAGCTTTAAGAGGATAGCGGTTGACCTAGGGCTACAGCAGATCCGGTGGACAGAGTGATTGTCAGATCAGCTGTCACAGCACCTCATTCATCATTATCAACTAATATCAGACATGCGACCCGCACACAAGTGTCCACCATGACCATTCACAGATGGCTGATAGAGTGAAATCTACTCCCGTACCGACCGCTACACCACCTGCCACTCACGCCTACACACTGTCGAGAGAGATTACAGTGGTGTTGGGCTCGATCAGGTTAGAATAATTCTGACTGGAGACTTATAGTGCTTAGCGACGAATCCCGCTTCCAACTGTGTCCTGGCGATCATCGAAGACGTGTATGGAGACTCCCAGGGCAGCGTGAAGATCCTGCTTTCACTATTGCACGCCACACAGGCCCTCAACTAGGAGTTATAGTCTGGAGTGCCATTTCCCTTGATAGCCGGACCCCTTTGGTCTTCATTAGAGGCACACTTACAGCACAGAGGTTCGTCGACGATATTCTGAGACCTGTTCTGTTACCGTTCCTTTTGCAGTACTATGGCCTTATTTTTCAGCAAGATAATGCCAGACCACATATGACACGTGATGCTATGAACTGTCTTATAGCTTGTCAAGCACTGCCTTGGCCAAACAGATCTCTCTCCAATCGAGTATGTCTGGGATATGATGGGAATGCAACTGCATCTATGGGGAATGTTGATGACCTCTCCCAACAATTGGAGCAAATTTGGCAAGAAATACCTCAGGAGACTATCAGGGAGCTATATCACTTTATGACACGTCGTATGGCAGCTTGCATCCAGGTTAGAGATGGGTCAACACCTTATTACTTTGCAACTACGTAACTCTGAAATAAATTATTCAATTTTTCTGACATTTTAATAATTTACTATTCGGAACATATGTTTCCTATCCGCCAATTCTTGTCTCCATCGGACAAATCCTTCTTGGTGCATCGTTTTTTTTTTTTTTTTTGTTATAGAGTGTATTTTTTACACGCTCTGTACAATGAATTGATTCACAAAGACATTTTTGTATGAAACATGTCTAGTCGAAAATTCGATTCAATGAAAGCAGATCAACCAAGAACAATAGAATATTTAAGAAGTTTTTTGAAATTTTTATTGTAATTCAAATACACTTGATGTGAAATTATCCTTCCAAATGTAGTTGAAACAATCATTTTTGAAATACTTGAAACATTTTTAAAAAAGGATAGTTTTTCATAAGTATTATGTTATACATTTGTTTAAAAATCTCTGTATTAATACTTCAACTTTTTTATCAATGATTTCCAATAGTAATTTTTCATTATCCCTTAAATCCAATTAATATAAGCAGGATTGAGGAACGTTCAATTTCTCGAGTCTTAAATCCTCCCAGGGCGTGGAGTGGAAATTTGAAGGGTGAGAAGTCATCTTCGTCATCATTCAGATCATCCTTCGGAAGTCATCCTCGCTTCTTGACAGATATTTAAAATTAAGATTTCTGTTGCTAATAGACCTCGTGTTGCTTCTTAGTGCGACATTAATAAACAATTACATCACACTAATTCACACAATACAATGAAGGTATTGATTTTTACTATATTTAATATTTGAATAAATTATTTACTCAAGAGAAAGAATGATTTTCGGGTTAAAGTGGCATTTACATTAAAGTTCTTGAAAATAATTTATAAAACATACGACATACTGTCAATTATTTCTGTCTTAAAACTCTCTTTCTCTCTGTTTCCACTGTACGATATATTCAAAATTAATATATCGCAATTTATATATTAATTAATATATATTATTAATATATATTAATTAAAATTAATATATATTATTAATATATATTAATTAAAATTAATATATATTATAAAACAGATATTCAAAATTAAGCGATTCCACTGTGAATGTAGAGTTTCTATATGTCACAGAAGCTAATAAATAAATGTTTCACATATATTGTCAAATGATCATGATAGAACTATTCTAATTAAAGATAATATTACTATTTGAAGTTTTTTTTTTTTGTTTTGTTTTTATAAATAAAGGTAATGCCAAAAAAGATAAGAAATTTTTTCCCCTATAAATGTAGAATATTTCATAAATATCTTACATATTAAAACAGTGAAATAAAACATTTATTTTAAATTTATTATGTACTCGACTTCCCACTCGACTAAAAGTCGAGTGGATTTTAATAATCGATTTTCGATTATTAAAATCGACTTAGTTGATTTTAATAATTTCAAATTTGCAAGAAAGGATTTTCATTATTTTTATTCATTGTAAATTATTTTGTAAATGGATGAATTAATTCGTGCTGTTATTTAACTTATATATCAGTTACCTCATTGTCGAATATTAATTTCATTCAAATCCAATAGTTATTTCCAGAGATGTATTTAGAAAATTCCATTAGAGAGTCCATTAGTGAGTCGTTAACTAGATTATTTTGATTACTTTGAGCAAATGAATAAACAGAAAAATATTTAATATTTTTATTGTCCAATTGCTAATAATATTTATTTCAATTACATTTTACTTTCAAACTTTAAATTTTGTCATTTATTTTTGTTAATAGTATAAGTTTCCTGAATTAATATTGCTAATCAAAAGTAAAACATATTGTTCATTATATGTTTTCATTTTGATCAAGAAGTTTAAAATGTAATGATAATTAAAATTTATACTCTTCTATATGGCTCATTGACGCTGCAGAATAGGGAAATTTCATTTTTCTTTTAAATATTTCGTATTCTGTTTAAGATAATGGGAGGAAATTTAGGACTTAAGATTTTTTCTCTATATAAATATAAGTATCTGAAAATTATGGCATGCTAACATTCATTCTTTTTTCTTAACTGTATTGAAATATCTTTATATTTTTAGAATTTGAAAATAATTATATTTTGTGTACATGAAGAGCGTTTGAAAAGTGTGGAGCAGGAAACTTAATATTACAAAATATCTGTGATATTCGTTTAATATTAAGGAGCCTTTGGAAAGTCCCTTAACATAAAAAAAGGCTTAAGAGAATTTTACGATAGTAGAGATTTCATTTAGTTTTATGATGCGAAGTCACTGCTGTTTGGGGAAAACTCTGCACTCGTAGAGGGAAAATTCTTTTTAGAAGTTTTTAATGCGTCCATTAACATCCTAATTTAGTTACGTTTGAGCTTGAAATAGTTATTTCATTTTCGTCTTGCAGCAGTTAGATTTATAAAAGTTATTAAAAGTGTGATAACTGAACATTTTGATGATACTGTTCACATAAAACGAGAACGTGCACGTAGAAAATGTAACAAAATACTATTTTTCTTGACAAATTTCAATTTTTTTTATTTAATATAACATACATTTGTGACATATCTAAAGAAAAAAAAATTACGTGTCATATTTCTAACTACTTTTGTAGGAACATTAGTAAATGCATGTATTGCAAATTACTGCAATACAGTTACAGTTAATACAATTAGAGAATTATCAAGTAGAAATAACACGACACTTTTATTTTTTGTGATAAACGAGCCCATGTTCCTACTTCATATCATTACTAATTGCAATTAGCTTGATAATTATTAAGACGATGAACTGATTTTATTAATACCTAAATGAATAATATGAAATGACTTGGCTAGGATTACGAGATATCCATTATTGAATAACTAATGATGAGACATTAAGAAGTCTAGACACGATTTTAAAACTTAACTCCCGATAAGGTAGTTAAAAAATGGGTGGATAATTGAAGTTGTGAAATAAATTGAAAAGAGTCTAGGATTCTAAAGAAATGTAATTTGTGTAATCATTAAGCATAAAAAAAAGGTTGATTATAGAAACTATACTAGATATTTCGAGACTGAACTATATTGTAACTAATGATAGATACATAAACAGAAAAATTAGATTGGATAAAGAGGAATTTTCTATTTAATTAGATTCTTTCGAGAATAACTGCAAGTTTTCTAGGTAGTTCTATGAGATTTTCAATACATTAACTTTATACTTATATGTAACGCTGCATAAAATTATACAATTTTTATATAATTGTAGCAACAAAGAAACTTAACTGTCCAAAGTATGTAAAAAAAGGTCCACTCAATGGAACAACTGAGGCTTCAGTGCATTTAATGAAAATAATGTCCTGTCCTGCTTTAAAAATCTGGTGAGGGACTTAAACAGTCATATTTCAAATATATATTTTAATATTTTCTGCTTAAAAGAATATAAAGAACTTTTTCGTAAAATAAAATATATGTATGTTGTTTTGTTGGTTTCAAAGAGAAAAATAAATTTTCTATGCTATGTTTTGATTAATTATTAAATTCGAAGTTTCTTATGACATGAATCTTTGTACTGTATATCAAAAATAGAGGATTTATTAATAATCAAAGATTATTCTAATATTAAAAAGGTTCAATATTGAGGGAAAGATGAAATAAAATAAATATATAAAACAACGTGATATTGTAATAACAATTTTTTGATATTATGATATAGGGCCATTTATAATATGTATATATGAACTAGGATTGGTTTGTTTTATTAACGTTGCACAGGAAGCAACGTGAGGACTATAGGCGAAGTACCTCGTAATTTGAGCCTCGATGAAGTGACGAGGATGACACCTGAGCTTCCATCTCCTCTCTTAACTTCGATACCACGCCAAAGAGAGGATCTTGGGCCTCGACATATTTAACTTGATCAGCCACAGCTACACAGTTGGTCTTTAGTGGTATGAAAGCTCGAACCCCCAACTTGACAAAAGCCGCCGGGTGTGAAAACACGACCTTGACTCTCAGGCTACCGCGGCACATATAAACTAGGAGAACATATAAAGCCACATATACTTTTCTCCCCATATAAACTAGGAAAAATACAATAAGGACAGAATGTTATAAGAAATCATTGGAGACAAAGTAATTTTCCTTACACCTTAAAATCACAGAAAAGAAGGTAAAAACACTTCCTTTGCAAAATTCGATAAAACTCTGAAAAGATTCTTATTTTTAATTCTCAAACGTTTCGATCTAGTTCCGTTAGTTCAAATTTAACATGCATTGAAAGAAAGCGAAGTGATAAAAATGAATGTTTAATTGTCAAGGAATATATTTATTCATTAAAGAAAATAATGTTATTAAAGCAAAATAAAATCTTTTCTTCTTTGATTGAAAATTGCACTGGCTTTCTACTCAACCCTGCATTTTTTTTTCTCTTGGGATTTTTCTGATTTTATGTTAATAGGAAAATAAAGAGAGGAGAGACCTTTGTTTTCCTTTAATATTTCAGGTCTTTAAAAATTAATATCTATTTCCATGCCTAGACTTATCGCCTCATTAGGTAAAAAAAGATATAGATTGGAAGAAAAGATTTTAAAAAAATGCTTGATTATTGATAAAATATTTAGAGAAAAATGCAATAGACTTTATGCATTAACTAAATATATTAATATACTGAATAAATAAAGCATAAAGTGGATTAAATAGTTGATATTTTGAGAATGAGGATTAAAATGTTATGCCTGTTAGAGAATTAAAAGTCATAATGAAATTATACATTTAGTTTATTTAATTTGAAGTTTTAAGTGAATGCAATGTTTTTATGTATGAAAAATTAATTTGAATTTCTTAATTATAATATATGTTCCTTTTAACATAATTTTATTGGTGTAAAAATTGCGCTCGCAATGTGTTCGAATATTTTCATAAGTGTTCCTGCTTTAACTCCCATCTACCGACTATTTGGATGTCGTAAAGTAATGATAATCCTATAGAATTTTGACTTTTCTCCTCAAAATTGACTATATTAAATATTTAATGCAATACAGTGTATCGAAAAGCGCAAAAATAATTAAGGTTTCTGAGGAATTACGTTATCTCATCGTTTTTTTGAAAATAGTTTAAAATAGTTTTAAGGCTTGTAAACTCACGAAAGAATCAGTAAAGGAAACGTAATTTTTTTTTTTAAATATCAGGCAAAATAAGAAACTTCGTAGAAATCTATAATATCTTTTCATCTATCGGGTGCCCTTTTTTGCATTTAAATAGATAAAATAGTTTATATTTGAGGAGGAAAAGTGAAATTCTATAGGATTAAAATTTCGTTACTAAATTAAAATGATCGGTAGATGGGAATTTTAAATAATACTTTTTTCAAGAGCAGTTATTTTCATTTATACATATGTGTGTCTAAACAAGTGTAATATGTAAATCACATTAAATATATTAATGTTAGATTTTGTATAAAAAAACCTGAAACAAAATAAAATTGTGCAAATATATTTGACTTTTAAATAAAACTCTTTATTAAACTTTGATGATTTGTTTCTTCGATGGGATATTACACATTGTCTTATTAAATATTCCATTGCTATTTGGAAATAATTTGAATATTTTATTTCATTTTATGATTTAACTAAATATCGTCTGCATTTAAGATTTACTATTATTGTCTAGAGATTTACCGCATGTTCCATGACATAATTCGAACATTTATTCACCAGCTAAACAATGTTCCATGACAATTGGGTTTCTTCGAAACAAACATCAGTGCTATTTGATTATGAAAAGAAAATGTCGTGATTATACCTATATTTCAGAAGATTGTGAAGAAAATAAACTGGGTGTATAAGTATAACATAGATTGTCTAAACTGTAAATATTTGTTGAAGCATGTTAATCGGACGATATTTAACGTTGCAAGTATTTTATTATCGGACGTTGCAAGTATTTTAGTCGAAAAAAAGATTAAGAAATTTAAAAAAAAAAAAAAAAAAAAGAGTTAACACTTAAAATGAAAAAAAAGTGTAACAGTTTGTGAAGCTACTTTTTAGAATCGTGTGATATTCTAATACATAATATTGGAATGAACGTTTAAGAATAGTTTCAAATGCAATAAATGGCAAATGTTAAGAAATGAAGAATTGTTCTCAATCCTTATTTCTCTAACATTCTGTAGATGACACAACAATCTCTGTATATGATGTTATCTAAAGTAATAAATCCTAATTAATTGAATTTTCAAAATATCATTTGACAAATTAAATTGACCTTTTTCATAAAGTTATTATTAGTTTATTTGAAGAAAATCATTCCAACTTTATGTGATGCTTTTGAACTGCATTTTGTTTAATAGTTCAGAACTTTCAGACTGAAGATGTGCACGTGTAGCATTCATATTTCTAAAAAAATATTAATGTTTATTTTAGATTGTTGAGTATGTTTTAACATAATTTTCGAGTCAGAAACATATACATACACGCTGTCATATTATACAATGGTTGTAATGTTGCTAAGAAGAAGACTCCTTTTCCCCATACGTTCGAGAGCATTAGTCCGAAACAGAATCCGATGTGCAGATATGTTCCAGCTGGTGCAACGTATCACATGAAATACGCTCGCGTTGGCTCTCCTGTGCCCAGCGTATACGTTTGATACGCCCAGTGAGTGTCTTCTGCGGTCCAACGTATCAATAGAGATACGCTTCATGAGAACGTTTTATTTCATTTTTTTTTAATGTTACTATATGACGTTACAATACTGCGAAATCTATATAGATAGGTTATTTGGAGTTTTAACATTGGTGATATGGGCTTGCATTTCACTTCTGGCTACCAGGAGGGGGTAACAGTTAAAAGCACGTGTTGCGGCGCTGCTCTTTAAATGTAATGACATGATTTAAAGGGTGCCCTTGCTTTCAGTTTGCTTTTTTTCTTTCTTGCTTTCTTCTTAGAAGTTCGAAGGAGAATTTATGGCCCTTTATAGTAGTTAGGGCTTTTGGTAGCAGATGCTCTCAGCTGTTCGTTTCATTCGGTCGGTATTTATTTGTAGCGACAGTCATGAAAGAAAGAAAAAGAAGAAATAATCTTCATGAAAAGAAAGTATTTATCTGATTCTGAGATTTGCGAAATAATAAATGAATCTGAAAGTAATGTTATGGAAAATAATCCAAATCTGTACATTGACATTAAAGTAAAAAAAAAAGGCAAATAAGATGTACCCTTTGCTCAAAACCTTGCGTGAAGCGTGAAATTATTTGTGTAAGACATGAGACGTTGGACTATGCATTGAATTTTTTATATATATATTGATACAATACAGCAAAATAAGATTTTTCTTATATCTATATGTTCCCTGTAATGGTACATCATTACACCATGAAATTTATGTAACAAATGTAAATATATTTTGTATTTTCTCAAAAATCTTAATTTTTTATGTAATTTTATGTATAAAACATTCAATATTCGATTAAATCTTTTTTTTTCTTTTGTATATATTAAGTTTAATGCATTTTAAATAAGATATGTAAATATCAAAATATTTTAATGAATAGCTGATTTTAGAGGAATTTTTTTTCATGAATTAGGCTTAGTATCTAAAATCGTCTGGGCAAAGAGTGACACTCCGTGGTAAGAAGCCGCTGGCCCAGAGAAGCACTTCTTTTTTTCTCTCCGGTAGCGAAAGGGCTAGAGATAGATGCAAAAAAAGTTTTTTGAGTCTGTGGGAAGAAGAGCAGATAGACAGACAAATAAGAAGGACAAGATGCGACGATACTTGGACGGTGTCAGTCCGATTTTGCTGGACTAAGGGGGTGATTGACTCCATTGTAAATCCCATTGTTTCGTAAAACTTTAAACATTAGCTTGGATAAATTACATTAATTAAGACAGTAATTGCTCCTCATGTACATATATGTATGAGGTTGTTGGTTTAAAAAAAATTATTCTTAATAAATTTGTCTTAACTTATAAGTATTTTTGATAAGGCTTATAAATGATGTTATATATTATAATGAATTCTTTTCTTTATAAGTAAGTTTTGTGAATTTTTATTAAATTTGCATAAAATACTTTTTAAAGTATTCATTAGTTTATTTTATATATAATACTAGTGAAACTATATTTAAAAGGTTAAATATAACAGTGCAACAATTTAAATTGTTACTGACTATGTATAAGAACAATTGACTTATTAATTTACTTCTAGATGTCAAACCATTAGAAAAATTAAAAAAATTTTATAACATTCAATATATTTAATGGACTTTTGAGTGTTTTAAGTGTACAGCAAATTGTAAACATTTATTTTGAATAGTTATTTTAATTATTGCATTATTCACCGTAAGCATTACTCAGTTTCTAAAAAGAAAAAAAAATTCAAAACTCACCAAAATATATTGAGAGACCATTTCTAAAATTTGGAAAAAGATCAAACTGTGATATAAACTAACGTAAGAAAGTTTAATTTAATACAGTTTTATTCTCTTGGGAAAATGAGTTCCTTAAATACTGCCCAGTTTTATATTATAAATCAAATTACTTCCCGGAAATATTGAAACTACTCGTATATAATTCATGCTTTGGCATTCTATTCAAGAACCGTGATCTATTATGAAATATTTTAGACGTTTTCATTCATGAGAACACCTAAGATCTAATAAAACCTCCTCTCCTTTAAACCTCTGTTGGGTATTTCTTACAACATTCTCAGGAAAAAGGTACTTAATGTCTTTCTTCCTCAAATCAAATTTTCTAAAATAGCCAGAAAATTAAAAGAATAAACTATATCTTCATTGTTTTAGTATATTAGAGTAGATGAAATAGTGAATAAATAATAAGCGTTGAAATAAATATATTATTTTCTTGAAACATCAACTATTAAAAACAAAAGCGAGACCATTCCTAGATGCTTTTTCAGAAGAATGGTCCTTGGAGAATGAGTAAACTATGCCAGAGGTTTTCAATTGTTACAGAACACCAGCCATGTAATTTGCTTTACTCGATGATGTATCCTTCCCTAAGGGTTTCCTCGAAAATTTCTTTTTCGTATTGTCTTATTTTGGCAAAAAAGAGAGAGAGAGGGGATCCATATTTGACAAAGATTTTGTAGCATAGGAACGCTGATCTACAGTTGTTCATCAAGAGAAACACTATTCAATTATCTACCCAGTACGTTTTGAGGCAGGTAGAGATGTAAAAGTTTTATACTGAATTAAATCTAAAAACAATTTAAAGATAAAGTAATTTCCTAAATGAGAACAGAGATTTTTACTAAGAGATTAAAGCTCCAGTCTACAGCCAGTTTTATTTCGTGAACCTAATGTTAGTTTCATAGAATTTCAACTACCGTCCACAAATCTTAATTATTTTATCTACTTGAAATCAAAATTATACTCGAAAGAGCAAAATATAATTTAGGTTTATATGGAATTACATTTTCTCTCTTTGATTTTTGAAAATATTTTAGAATATTTTTATAGATCAGAAACTCCTAAAGGAAACATTAAAATAAGAGTAAAAAGTGTTTCTAAATTTCGAAAAAAAAAAAAGTCATTCTGTAGAAACCTTCACTATTTTCTGATCTTTCAAGCGCCCATTTTTGGATTGAAATACGTCCATGTAAGGTAAACGGACATCTTAAATGTGTTCACAAATAAAATTTATGAATTCATTACATGGATATTATATCATCACTTTGTATAAATCGTTGAAAGCCTTTTTTCTTTGACTTCAAAAAGCAATGACAGGATAATAAAAATCTGATATACGAATATTTTTGAAATTTTGCTTATTTTTTTTCTGAATTTGATGTGAATGCTTACAAATGTTTCTATTTGAGGTGACCAAATAGAAACATTTGTTATCTGGGAAAGTTGTAAAAAATCACAAATGATTTCACGAAAGAATTAAATAAGTTTATTAAACTCGGGGCCTTCTATGTCGTATAAATGTATCACAACTCTTTTAAAATATAATTTCCTTTTTTACTTCTGATACAGGCATATATTTTCTTTTAAAAGTAGCACAGCTTCAGAGAGATGGTTTAGTGATACGTTACTCTTGAAAAAACTTGAAAATTGATTTCAATGCTTTGAAAGTTAAAAGCACTTGAAACATTAAAATGTATTAAAATTAAACTGTAAATTAATGGGATCTAATATTCAATGTTGTTGAAGCCATACATATTTTCAATTCTATAGATTTTCAAGGCTTTACTTACAATTTTAAAAGCTGTCATAAAAGATTTTTTATCAGAATCAATGCTTAGTCAGATTATATTACTTCAAAAATCAATAAATTTTGTAAAACAATTATCGACATATATTTTATTCAAATCTGGCTCAAAAGCCTAATTTAATTCTCAGAAATATCACTTCTAACTGAAGCATTAATCTAACAAAAGTCATTCATATTTATTTAAAATTAATTATCTTCATAGAATTATTCAGCAGCGGTCTGTGTAAATTAAATTTACATATATTATCTCCTTCCTAATGAAACTGAATCATATACACACGAGTTAACATTCACTGTCGATAAATATGGAGATGCAAATTAACATTTCTATAAATAATCAATATTCATTTCTTTAATTTAATTATAGATTTGCAGATGTAGCATAATGAATTAAAATATCTCGAGTTATGCTTCTCTTAAAGAATAATACAGAGTTAAAGAATAATACTGAAGTGTTCTATGGAACTAATAAATTTTGAGTATTCTCATGAAGTTTATTTTTGGTAGTCCTTTTTGAGGTTGTATTAATAGGAAATATCTCATATTATTTAATCTACGCAACGGAGTTTTCAGTATTCTTATACATATAGTCAATAAGTGAAATTACTTAATTTTTTATTTTCAGGAGTTGCCTTTTTTTATTTTCAGGAGTTGCATTTCATTCCAATTTTGACTCCTTTGTTTTATTTGTCATGAATACCTTGCTTTTGTTCATGAGTTTTTTTCCAGTACTACTATGTAAACTTTTCTTTTGGAAACTGAAATTCGAAACTCATATTGAGATGCAGTAATAGATCACTATACCAACAATTTTTATGTATGTTAAACATAAATTCAAGCATAAAATACGCTTTTATTATAAAATTAGAGTAGTAAATCATAACAATTAGATAAGAATATAATTTTTTGAGAAGTTGATTTAAAGGAAAATGTAAAAAAATATTGTGTTATGTATATACCGGAAAATTTGGATTTTGTTGTCTTCTTTGTAGAACGACTGTTGTGACCGAAATGATAGTTTTACAATCAAGGGGGAAATACGTCAGAATGTAATACCTGGAAGATCAAGGTGACCTTGGTGCCAAATGTTGTCACTAAATCCCCAAATTTGGTGACAAAACACATGCCCCTAGAAGAAGCCCCTAGAACAGTCTTGAATGGTTTGTGTAGGAATCACTGTGTGTATCAGTTTATGTACTCAGAAGTATATATGCTGATGTGATATTGTCATGACGTGATTTGTATTCTGCAAACTTTGAATTGTTGATATCGTATATTCTTATGGGTCTCAATTTCTTCCAATTAAAAGAAAATAGAGTGTATTAGGTCAAGAGCTTTAGACTAATACTTAGATTTACTCCAAAAAAAAAACACTGCTGATTAATTGCGTGGACCTTTTCTGCACTGTGAAATAAATTCTATTATGAAAAAAATATACAAATACTATGTTCTAAAAGAAGTTCATATTCTTAAGATATATCTGAAAGATATAAAATAAATTCTTTCCGTAGTTTGAATGTGGAAGTACAATTGACATTAATTTATTTGGCTTTAAAAGTGTCAAAAGAAATTATTTATATAAACGTAAAAATGCGTAGGAATTGTATAATCAAATTTTCATCACAATGCAATGTTACATTTAATTTTTTTGGTAATCCTTTGACCTTTTTCATTTTTCATTGTATAGGTGTATTTTTACATAAACCTATATATTTAACGAACAGCTGTGAAACATTATTTTACAGTTAACACTAGAACCACCGCAGTGGTCTTCTTGACAGCAAAATTACTTTCAAAAGCAATAATGTTTAATCATTAACATTGAAGTGATTATGATATGATTAATTAATGTTTAAAACGTTTTGACTTTTATTATATTTATGATGTGTTTTAAATACATTGTTTATTTATTTTTCTTAATTATAAAAGAGTATAAATAAATTAATGTTCTGCTTTAAGCCATCAAAACGGTCAAAAAAGATTGCCATGGAGAATTGAGCTTTCTTGTTATTTACATACTTTTCTCTTTCTCTCGGTCTTTTCTTTCTTTATTCAATACGCACATACATTTACTTCTAGGACAATTGTGAGTGAATATGAATAAAGGTGTTTCAAATACTGACAATTGACTTGTCAGACAGCTATTATTTTCATTGCTTTGCTCAAAAGGACTGTGTATTGATGAGTGTTCGACTCTTTGTCATCAATTAAGTGAAACTAACATAGATGATGATGAAAATAATGATTATAATTTTTAGGTACTTACTGAAAGTAAAATTCCTGAACAAATCTCTGACTCCTCAAACGGAGTGATCGATAACGGACATGGAAAGTTATCAAAATTTATATTAATTCTCAAAAAATCTTCTGCCTAATCCGTATAAATTGATGACCATAATAAGTTATTTAATAATGATGTTTGATTGGAATTATTTTGCAACTATGCTTGAAGTAAAATATGATAGTAAGTCAAATATAAATGAGATTTTTGTAAAGAATATTTTTCTTACAGTACTACTAACCAAAATTACATACACATTATTTTTCGACACATTCTCCTTTAGAACATAGGCATTTGTACCAGCTTATTGAGTATTTTTTATTATTCTAGTAAAAATAGAAGTCGGATTGGTATTGAGATAATTTCTCACAAATTTTTCCACTTCTTTATTGGATGAAAATATTTCTCTTCGTAATATTTCTCTGAAAGATCTAAACAAACAATATTCTTCAAGTGCTGATTCGAAATATATGGATGATGGTCGAGGATTGTTAAATGAAATTTCTTTAATTTTTATTGAGTTACATCAGCTGTGTGGGGGCGTGGCACTGTCCGAGAAGAACTTTTTCAATCGCAATGAAACGTTATTTCGATCAAAATACTTCTACAACCTTCTCTCAAAGTTCTTTATGGTAACACATCAATCAATAATTCCCGAGACTAACATTGAAAACAACATTTTTTTTGCAAAATTTTTTTTTTATTCATCAACATAACACCTTTTGTTAATCACCTTTTAGGGTGATACAATCGTTCCAACGCTTTTCCAAATTTTTTTTTTCTTTTTTTTTTTTCGCAAGAAATCTTTTTTGTTGCGAGTAAATAGCGATAAACAACTTTCTGAATCATCGACTCGTTGCTGTTTTTGTTCCATCGAAAGCAATCGCGGCACCCACTTGGAAAAAACCTTTTTCATGCTCAATTTTTCATGAAGGATAGTAAATACACTTCCATATGATATCTGTGTCATCTCAGCAATCTAACGGAGCTTCACTTTACGATCTTTCATTATAATTTTTGTCACTTCACTCATATTTTCCGGTGTAACGGCTTCCACAGGTCTACCCGAGCGTTCCGCGTCATTTGTGTCGGTACGACCACGTTTAAACTCGGCAAACCACCAACAAATCGTTGTTTTTGATGGACAAGAGTCCGGGTAACATTTTTCAATCCATTGTTTCGCTTGCACGGTGTTTTTACCCATTAAAATACAATGTTTTATCAGAACACGAAACTCGGTTTTTTCCATTTTTTAAACAAACTACAAAACGACTTTACTCCAACCTCGATAACTCAGCTGTTTCTGGTCCGATCGACTTAAAATTTTGACACGTTTCAAGCAAAGGTTAGTACTCTAGAAAGACCTGGTTACTGGTTTACTACGAGCGCCATCTCTGGGTTAGTCTCGGGAGTTATTGATTGATGTGTTATATTACATTAATCTTTAATCGATGATGAAGAACGTTGACGCATATAAAGTAATTAGAATATTAAAAAAATGTAGCGAGAAATTTTTCAGCAAACTGTCGAGTTTTTGTTTTTAATTAGCAGTTTCACTTTTTGTGCTCCTACCATAAAGGAATGCTTCGTTTGAGAAAACTAGTGATTAAGTAAATGAACATTTAAAGAATAAAACAATGCCAAAACAAGTATTTAAATAATGATTAACTTATCATGGTTCTTACGGTAAAGTGTATAAAATTCGACTTCCCTTTTTTTAAAATGAAAAGTCTCATTTATATTTTGTCCTCCTTTGTATTTGATTTTTGAAACGAAAAACAGCTTCGCATAAAATGTCTAAATCTGTCATAAACGCACAAAAATACAGTATAAGAATCAGATCCTGTCCCCATAATTCACTTTTGCTTAAAATAGTTAGAGGTAAGATTTTCAACTGAGGCTTACAGGAAAATGGCAAACAAAGTACAATCCTCTTTTAACGAGCCTCAATCCTTCTCTAATAGGCTGGACCTTAACGCTTGATTTGATTTTGAAATATATTTTAAAACGAAACTATACTAGAGTATTTAACCATTAAAGTGAAATATATTCTTGGAGTTTAACTGAATTTTGGTACATAATTTCAGACAAGTATGAACTTTCAGGATTAGTTAACATTTTTTAATAAAACTTAGAAAATTTCTCATTGGAGGTATGATCTTATTTTACATTTAGTTTAATTAATCCTCGAATTTTTAGCTTGAAAACAATAGAAGTTATAATTTAATTTTTTTATATTTGTATACATATGTACTTGTTTATGTAAATAAAGTCATATTTATATACACGAACAAAGTACAGTTATGTATGAGTAATTAATAATCAAGAACTGTATATACATTTATAAGTCAAATACTTACCTTAAGTGCATTTTGACTGAAGTTCAAACATACATAAATTTGAAAATTTTCAAAGTACTTATAAATATAACATTCTATACATCGAACATAATTATATAATTTCAAAATTTAAATTTAATACAATTTCAAATTTCCCTTAACTCTTCGACAGACATTCTATATTTCCTAAAATTTATGTCTTTAAGAACAAAAATATTATGTTCACTGTATACGAAATAACCTCATTTTATCATTTTATATTGAGGAAAGTATTAGCATTTTAGTTAAGAATAGACTTCGAGGAAAGTATTCTAGGATCCTAAAAAATTCCATTTTGAGAAATTGCAAATAAAAAGGGGTTATCTCTATAGCATGGCATGTTTGCTTACAAGTTCAAAAATTGAACTTCCTGTCGTTCTATTGATCAAATTTTTATGAATAATGCATCTAAATAATCAGTGAAGCACCCTTTAATTTGTTTGGACGAAAATAAATAGTTTATCAATACAATTTCCACTTACAGAACTTAGTAATTTGAAGATCGTTACATGTTATTTAGTCTAAGCAAATTGATCATTCTATTATTGTCATAGTAACTTTAATTTTATACATATATTTTCATCCAAAAATACTTTATTTTACATTTACTAAATAATAATTTTACTTCCTTCCAAGTAATCAAAACGTTCCTGGAATATCGTTATCTACAATAAAGCAAGTTCTCATTGGATGAAAATTGGATCCATCCTTTCTGAGAAAGGATGGAGCTGAACTTCCTGTCAATCATTTATATTGGCGAAAGTTTCAATTTGCTTATAAAAAATTGTTTTTGCATTTGTCAGAGTGCGAAAAGTTGTCTTCAGATTAGCATGACATTATCAAATTCTGTGTTTTATTGAAGAAATAGCCTTCTGAAATCTTCAGATACTAAGAAAAGCATACGAAAAGGACATATTGGTAAAAGCGGAAACGTACGAGTGACATAAACATTTTTCGTCAAGGCCGCACAAACATTATTGAGAGTCTGCAGACAAGGCTCCACCGCAAATCACGTGCAGTCAACAAAGAACTTGACTTTGATTTTCTTAGAAAGGTACGAGTGCAATCAGATGAAAAATGACCCTAAAATGGCCAATAAACAATTATTTTTTTTACATAACAATGCCGTGGAGCGTCTCTTCCTGATTTTAAAAATTACATCGGCAGGTACGATATAAACACTTTGAGATACACTCCCTGATCTCCCGACTTAGCAACAATTAATGTTTCCATGTTTCCATCCCTAAAATTGAAATAAAAGAGACACCATTTTGTTCATTCATATGATATTGGAAAATACGATGAAGCAGCTGGATAAACTTTCCAAAAATAGTTTATAGGAATGTTTTGAACAGTTATATGAATTGTGGAACAAATCGAAAACACAGGAGGATAGAATTTTGAAGAAAAATAAAAGCATCTTAAATAATTTCAGAAAATTATCATTGACTAGTTTTGGAAACTTTTTAATACAAATAGAATTTAGTGTCTTTATTGTTTGTGATGAGGAAACTTCTTCCCCCCCCCTATTTCAAGATAGCTAAAATTTTGAAAATTTCCAAAATTGTGTGTTCGCGAGGGGAATACATTGCTCTAATAATTTAAGGACTTAACTATTGATTTATCTAATAACTTTAATTGAATTTTGATTCTAATAGGCAGAGTTTGATCTGGTTATGAAATTAAGAAAACTCAGAGAGAGAGATCCAAGCATAAGGAAATGCTTATGTACTTATAAACTCTTTTCTTATTACTAGATATAAGAATGATTCGTAATATTTAAATCTTACGTTTTCGCTCATAAAAGTTTTGTTTTTTCTTAAATTTTAGATTAAAATAAATGTTCAGTTGATGTAGGCAATTTTGGTAAAATTGTGTACAAATATCTTATGCATAGCGTCAGTTAAGGTTAATGAAGATTTTTGAATCGAATATGTATTTAAGAACATATATGCATAATGCATATATGAAATCAGCTTTGTAAACAAGAAGAACAAATATGTAATTAAATTTTTCTCTTAAGTTTTTATTGAAATTTCGGATATTTATTGCAGTTCACTCTGAGAAATTTCATTGATCTCCATAACCCAGAGTCATATTCCTTCACTTCAATTAATAGATACCGTTTCTCATTTTTGATCCTAATTAAGAAAAGAAAGAAACCAAAAAGAAGAGTTTGAAAACATATAAGGATAATTACGAGAAATGTTAAATTTAAATTTTACCGATAGAAATCTTTATTTTGTCCTCTTTTAAATATCTTCTACGAAAGACATGAACAAATTGATTCATTAAAAAAGGGGGGGAAAAGGAGACCAAAAACGTTGAAAATTGCTGAAAAAACAGATTTTTTTTTTCATTCCAATACTTCGAAATCTGAATAAAAAATGCTATTAGTGCCTGCATGGATTTATTATAAAAAAAAAAAACTCTAGCGGAAAAAATTAATTTTTTTTCCTTAAAAGAAAAAAGATTAAACCTTAACCTTAAGCTTAAATTATTTCTTATTTTATTCCATTATTTTTCTCCATGAGAACGAATCTTTTTTGCGTTACATTAAAAAACTTTCAGATATTTTAATTATTTTCAAGAAAGTATTTCATTATTATTCAGTTCAATCGAACCGTATACTGCATATTATTTTTTTTAAAAAAAAATAGCTGCAACTCTTAAGGAATGTAATGATTGTTTATTAGTGCTAAGGCTAGTTTAAACCCAGCCTTCTAAATTCTAAAATATATCGGGTGTTATGATTATATTTTTAATAGTTTCCTTTTTTGAGCTTGAATTTTCTATTTCTTAATATAAAATTTTAGAATTTCTTCTAATGTAAAAATTTGCTTAACCACAAGAAAATGTAAAGCATGTTCTTTGCTGAAGGAAATTGTGATTAACATACATGTGCAGAGTAAGAAATAAACATCTCTCCTTGGGATTAAAATATTTAAGTATTATGTAAACAATACTATTAGCAGTGAGACGTTACATTAAACATTAATGCGGTCTAACTACTTTTAAACATTAATGCGGTCTAACTACTTTTAAACATTTATGCGGTCTAACTACTTTTAAACAACATTTATGCAGTTTAACTACTTTTAAACAAACGTATGCAGTTGTAAGTTCGCAATAAGTCAAGTTGGACTGTAATCTATATAATTTATTTTTTAGCTTATTTTTTCGCATACTCATAACTTAAGATCTATATCAGTATTAAAAGCTGGAGATAAGCTGAATAACAATACTCGTAAACTCATCAAAAATGGAAAATAAACACAAGTATACAGCTAAGCTAATCACAAGTGACTCTTAAAATTTCTGAAAATTCTAAACTCTACGCATTTGATTCTAAACCCGCTTTGGCTAGAATGGTTGCTTTCGGTATATTTGTCGCAACTTTATTCCAGAAGAGGGAGCTTCTGTTCTGTGTTTGCTTTCCCCACTCAAGTGTAAGCCGAATAGACAAATTCTATTTTCGGCGCCATGTTTGATTTCTGTTTGTGAATATCGTTTTTGCTTGTGTGAAGTGAAAACGAATACCGTACAATTATCATGATTCGAAAGGCTTAACAATATTCAAAGCAAGAAAAAGTGCAGTTAATCTTTATTACTCGTATCTTTAATTTATGAACATTAATCTGAATTCCTCTTAGAGAGTTGTCAATAATAAATTAGATAATGCAATGCATATTATATTTACATAAAAACCTTCGAAAAATTAACTCGATGGAAAAAAGAGAATAAATACATCGGAATTAGATCACACTTAATTAAGCAGCTAAAATTATGAAAGGAAATTTAAAAATTGTGAGGATTTGAAAAACCAAAATGTTTATTTTTTTTACATTCTTAGTTTTAAGTAACGTAAAATAAGTTATTAGTGAATGCTATTTGAATGATTATTACTATAATTATTTAGGATGAATATTGTAATATAAATCCATTTCAATAAATAAATGTGATGTGTATGCAATAAAACAGTATTCTACATATTTGAAACGTTCATATCTTGAAATAGATACAGTGTTTAAAATTAAACAAAATGTTAGACTTAAACTGACATTTAAAGTAATGTAAGTAATTAGTTACAAAATATAAATTTTATATAATAAAATAATCTTTGTAAGTATCTTGCAATAAAATTAATTGACATACCATTATTATATAAATTAATGTTTACTGATTTTGAAAATATTTGTACTGACTTTTTTCCATAACAGAACAATTCAGTTGCTTCAATACACATTAAAAATTACTAATAGGCAAACTTTATCTTTATATTTTATCACCAATTTATTCGTCGTAAATATTGGAGCTATATTTTTGAAGATGAAATGCTTACTGTATATAATTGTTGGTTTTTCTAGTGTGTCAAGAAAAAGCGATTTAGAGGAAGAAATATTGCAAAGACAAATATCAAGTATTAATAATGCATATATTCTTTGTGTGTTATTCCTTTTATCTTGACATCGAATAATATTGCGAATTATTTATGATGTATTTAAAATACATATTTTAAGGACTATTTTAAAATTGATGGAACAGTATATGTTTAAACTACTTACATGGTTTGTCTAATAAAATATTGAACAGAAATTTTCTTGAAATGAAACACGTGCTTAAGTAACTGGCATAATTTCATTAAGTTAAGCATTCTTTTATGTAATGCATAATAATATTAATACGTCTATGCATAAGTAACGCTGAATGACTAACTTCATATCATAAATATTTGTTCAGGCTTATAATAATATCAGACTGCTGTTTAAAGTACGATAAATATTTTAAATAATCAGATTTTATTCACATATATTTGCAAAATATATTAATAATATGGTACTGTTGACTTTTAGATGTTGCCATACAGGAAAATAATATTTGTCTTAATTGTTAAAAAGCAAGAGTAAGTAAGATTTGAAAAAATTCTAAACATTTTTGGTGATGTTCAGAATCAGTATACTACATATGGACTCAAATAATAGAGAAGAAATATATTGCTGGAAAGGCTCATCTTTGTTTCGGAAAAAATTCATATATTCTGGAATACCTAAAAAAGTTATAAAATTGATTTAAAATTTAAGAGCAAATCTGAAATAGGAGGATGTTTTTAGGAAACAAGTTAGTTTGAGAGAAGTAAAGATATAAATATTATAACTAATATATAAAAATAAATGCAATTAAATCGTGATTAACGGTGGCTTTTGGCAAATAAGCAGCACTTGGTTAACGACGAGTTGCCGTAATCTTGGTAACAATCTTAGGTAACGATACTTGGTTAACGACGAGTTGCTGTAATCCTGATATCTTAGGTAATGACGCATTCAATGGCTCACGACGCCATGTCGATTGTTATGCCATCTATCCGTTATTGAGGGAATTAAACGATTCTTATATCAGTAGGTTAATCAGTGTGGAATTATTTGAGACTGGAGTCAGAAAGAATTAATCAATAACCATATTTAAATTCATGGAGAATTGCGATTTGAATTACGAAGCTTTTGGGTAACGATGATAATTCTGGAATGGATTACCGTCGTGAAGTACCACTGAAACAAAAAATAATGAAACTTCTTGATTTAATTAAAACATTCAGTTACTTAAAACAAATTTCAGTGTAAAAACTGAAAATGCATCGTGAATAGAGAAATGAAGATCGTATGAAAAAACTATAAGTAGAATCAAGGGCATAAAATTTATCATAATAGTATTTTATTCACTAAAACGTTATACTTTTTTCTCAGTACATTCTAAGTTTTGCTTGCCTTTATTGAAAACTTTAAGTGACTCAATGCATTTTCCTAATAACAAAATTTCTACTTGAATATATATTTCCTATATGAAATATTTTTTTAAAAAATTATTAATGTTTATTTTAGTGAATTCTAAGAGTATGTATGTAAATAAAAACTATGTATAATTTTGTACGCTTTCACTGAATGCTCATTAAACGTAAATTCACAATTATAAATATTTTATGAAAGGAAATGTAAATATTTTGAAATTATACAGAAACACTGACTTATAATATGTGAAAATTATTTATTTGCTCATTATAAATTAAATATTAATCAAGATAAGTGCAGACGCAATATAAAAAAATTGGTGAAAAGTAATTAACATTTAGTTTTATTTTTTACTTCCTTTAATGTTCTTAAGTCTTATGGAATATTTTTTTTGTGAAAAGCTCTTTATTTATATAAATTACGAGTTTGGTTTTTTTAAAGTCCAGGATTTGAATAGAAGAGACTCTCTTACTGAGAAAGAAATAAAACAGTTACGTAATTCAAATGAAAATATTCTAAAGACACACTCTTAGCTTAAGATGTTAAATAAGAATAAACTTCAACTGAAAGTAAAAATAGAAATAATTTTACAACAGATAAGGGGAAAAAAATCTAAAATTATGAAAGTCGTATTCATCTCTATATTAGCTTAGCTACTGGAGCAGTGATTCGTAATAATTTTTATTTTTAAATTGAGGTATTGGGAAAAACAATTATGAATCTTTCAAAGCTCCCTAGAAAACTGCTAAGTTCTGATATATATAATTTTTATTCTTGCCTCTATATTTCTTCTTTTTTTTCTCTCTTTATTTTTTTGAATTTTATTATTGTTAAATTTTTATAATTGTTAAATATTTTGTAAATAAATATACTTTTTCACTCTAAATGATGACTCCTTTTTAATTTTATTTCAGAGATCTATATTTTTCATTTTTTAAGCAAGTTATAGGTAAGTTTAGTTTTGGTTTATTAAATTTATTAAGTATCATTCTTTTAATATATTTTATATAATATTTTTCTAAGTTATTTTAAGTAAGCAAATTTTTCGATTTCTTTAAATCCATCTAAAAACTTGAGAGATTTTATTCGAAATAATCAATCAATTTTAACTTTGGCGGATGATATTCAATGGAGTAGAGTAAAGGAGGTACGTTTTGATATTAAATTATGTTGTGTTTTCTGTGTTTGTAAATATTTTTTAAAGGTTATGTTTTTATTGCAATTTGTTCAAGTTTTTCATGGAATAGGTAATTAATTTCTTTCTGCTACTGATTTTGTTTTCTTTAGAAAGTTCCAACAATTTATTTGTCATGACGTGTCATTGGTAAATTTTTTATTTTATAATATGTATTGTGAGGGTTAACTTCGTAATTGGTTTTTGGTGTGATTAATATTACTCTTTTTAGTTAAGGAATTAATTATTATTATTATATTTTCTTGATTGGTTAAATAAATATAAATTGTTATTTTGTCTGAAAGCTGAAGATGCTTTTTATGTTTACCTTCTACTTTCTGTGGTTGAATTTCTAAATTTGCAGATTTTTGATTTTTTTTCACC
The DNA here is from genome assembly GCA_019974015.1 of Nephila pilipes. NCBI lineage: Eukaryota > Metazoa > Arthropoda > Arachnida > Araneae > Nephilidae > Nephila > Nephila pilipes. The sequence goes on along the minus strand of BMAW01076841.1, from coordinate 96,120 downwards.
ATCCTTTTATATTATAATTCACTGAAGTATTATGGTTTAATTTGTAATTATTTGTATAAAATATTTTATTCCATCCCAAAGTATGGTAGAGTATTAATGAAATTATTTCCTTTTTTTTCTTTTAATATTTTCTTTTAAATTATTTATTACTTTAAAAGTTTGTTTTGAATTTTTGTACGTAATCACCATCCACAGTTATACATTTCACAGCATTTCTTAACGTTTTGATGACCGTCATGGCTGAACTCAGCTAGTCACTTTGAAAACCTTTGTTCCACTTCTTGAAAAACGTCATTTTTGTTGTCATATCTGTGATCCCGCAATGGAATTTTCTAGGATAAAAAAAAATGTCACTCTGGGGGAGTTCTGGAGAATATGGCGGATGTGAGAAAATTATCTTTGATTGTTGAATCAACTTAGAAATAAGAGAGCAGGTGGATTATAGGTTAGAAGAAGGATACCTTTGTTTATCATACAGCGCTGTTTTTTTTATTAGAGTATTACAGAATTTGTTCAGCGTTGTGTAATAATACTCGTATGCACCAGCGTTGATCTTAATAGATTTTCTGTAGAAGGGTGATCACTGGCCACTCTTCATCGGGCAGTCTGTTAAGATCATTCCAAAACACCTACAGCATGACGTTCCCTTCAAATTATGGCACCTATACCTTTTTGGGATGAGATTATTCGCTGTTCCGCCATTCCACGATCATCCTTTTGGTCTCTGGATTATAGTGATATAGTTCTAACATTCATCGGCAATACTAAAAAATTCCTTTTCGTCTTACTCCAAAATATTCAACATCTCCCCTTGACAGGATTTGCAGTGTTTGCTTTTTAAAAGGAACCAGTAATTATGGAGCCTATCGAGCTGATACCTTTCACAGGTGCAGTTCTTTTAAGAATAATTTTCTGCACACTACCGTAAATAAGATCACCCTCATTCATTTTCATTTGAATGGTTGCCCTTCGGTCTTATAGGATAAATCATCTACTTCCTTCAGTGCCACACCATCGTCTGTGAGTAATGATCTTCCGTTTCTTGGATTTTATGTGAGGGATTTTATTCAGTAGAAAATTCTTTTCCACCACACCACAACAGTATCATATGACAGGCCCTTGTTTTCATCAACAGCCATCATCTTTTCGTGGATTTGCGGGACATTATAACTTTTCAAGTGAAGGAATTTAATCACACCACGAGTCTCTGTCTTTTCTATATATTCTACATACGGAGGATAGCTTAAATCGACGGCTTCCTGAAATAAAAAAAATCAACATGGAATAACGGTAAATTACAATATTATGTACATAAAGATCAATTAATATGCAATACTGTTTTTACCACCTAATTCAAATGCTGTTTTTACCACCTAATTCAAATGCTGTTTTTACCACCTAATTCAAATGCTGTTTTTACCACCTAATAATACCTCCTTGATTCAGATACTCGATCAGGGTATTATAGTAGCATTTAAAATATACTGCTTAAAACAAACGTTTAAATATATTTTAAAATTAGTGTAAGATAGCAATTTGACTGTTGTGGAAGCATGGAGAAAGCTTACGATTTTGGATCAAACAGTCGGGCCAATCGACCTTAAATTAGTAAATTGTTGGTAGTAATTAGTATTTATTTAGTAATTAGTATTTATTTAGTAATTAGTATTAAATTGTTGGTAAAAAGTTTTGCAGCCTGCGTGAAAAGTGGTAGGTTCGTAGTACAAAAATTAGCTACGTGTTCTGAAGTTATAACTCTATCCAATGCCTTTGGTAGTGTAGGTTTTAACAACATGCAAACGGCTGAAATCGAAGAATTGATGCTAGAACGCCTTTTGGATGTGGACGATTTGATCGAATTTGTAACAGTTTATAATAATCAAGAAGTAGATAATGACGAAGTCGATCATGAAGTTAAGTTATTAAGAGCTGATTTAATTCGAGAGGGCTTGAAATTTGCTACAAATATGGAACATTTTCTTACTCATGATCCTGACATAGAGCATACATTAAAATGTCAATGTAATCTTAAGTTTTGTGTAGCATGATAGCAAGAATTATATAAGCAACTTAAATAACCAAAACCGCCGCTAATAACAGACTTTGTAACAACGAAAACCAGCAGAAGCCGTTAATAAAGAACGAAATTCTTCATTTGATTCAAAGCCGACAGTTGTGCTAGACATATTTGACACATCTACTGCAAATAACATTTCATATCCAGTTCGTAATAAACGTGCACGCTTGTTATCAAGTAGAGATGAATAGCTGCTAGTTAGTAGTTTTAGTCCTAATAATTTCAATTTGAATTCTTAAATGTTTTATGTACCTATATATTGAATTTTCACTATACATTTTTCTGTAATAAAAGTGAAATTTTTTTGTTTTATAAATATGTAATACAGATTACATTATTACATCTTTGCATTTTTTTTTGGGAAAATATTTAGAGTTTTTTCATCTTACACAATTTTTTAAAGTTGTGGATCATATCCACTATTTACTATACCCCGCATGTATTTTTTACACGAATATATTTTGCATCGTTTTTTGAGGAACGCATATATATATATATATATATATATATATAACAGGTCAATTGAAAAATCCCCGGCCTACTATAGTAAAACACATTTTTTTGGCAAAATTAGTTTTTTTTTATTCAACATAATTCCCTTCAAGGGAATAATAACACAATAATAAAATTCACAATAACAAAATTTGCTTTACTCAAAATGCTATAATTCACAAACTAATGATCCGACAGCTGTCAACTTTATAGACGCATCTTTTGAGGGTTAGGGCTAACTAAAAAACATATGGATTTAATTCTAGTAGCGCCATCTATGTGTCAGGCCAGGGATATTTCAATTGACCTGTTATATATATATATATATATATATATATATATATATATATATATATATAAATTGAGCCTTTCTATTTCAAAATGCTACATTTTCATAAATAAGTGACGCAATATAATAAGCAATGTATGATTTCAAGTGGAAGATAAAAAAATATTTCACATGTGTTCGACATAACTTCCTGTAGTTACACATATAATGACAATTCGATATGTAAATTCATGCCAAATACGCTGTAAAGTGTCAGTATTAATTGATTGTACAGCAATAGAAATCTGTAGTTTGAATTCAAATAAGATTGTGGTTAATGGTGGAACATTAATTTATCTTTTACAAACTCCCAAAGGAAAATGTAGCATGGGGTATCAAGCGATTAGATATGGGAATCGCATATTAGGGGACTTAGGTGGTCAGCTGTGTAATATCCTGTCATCTAGCTACTACAACCGATCCAATTTTGAGGTAGCACAGTAAAAACTTCTTAAACAGCTTTCTGGAAGTATTTACAAGAAGAACATGCGAGAGAAATCTGTTATGCATAGTATAAAACTTTTATAGTTTTCCTTTGTGTCCATATATTATTTACCATTTTATGTCGTTTATTTTCGAAAATATAGAATGATTCTTTTGGAATAATTCGGTATATCTAAGCATTTTCTGGAAAAGTAAGGGAGTTATTTAATCAAAGTAAATTCTACAGAATACAGTAAAATCATGTTTATTTACTAAAAATAAAAAATTGACAGTGAACCTTACATTTGTAAGATTTGAAAATGTTTCCATTGAAAAATAACTAATATTAATCCATAAGTTAAGTTATTCGTACACGTTTAAAACATCATTTTTATCAAAATTTTCGATTTATTTTCTAATTTTAATGTCAGTTTGAAATTTAAACCTTTTTCTTTCTAATAGTGTTTGCATTTTGCTTATACCTTATTTAGAACTTAAATTATAGGGATTTGAATTTTACTCGGTAGCTAATTTTTAATTGCATTTGAAAGTTTGTTTTTGATTTTTCTCAAAATGAGTTTTCTCACCATATTCACCTGTGGAAACGTAGATACCAGAAAAGGTTATGAACCAAATTAATATAAATTCCGCAAGTGCCTTCCTTATATAGTTTTAAAGAACCCCTACTACTTTCATGGTTGTATAATTGATATGTATTTAGTAACAAAGGTGTAAATCATGTATTGTTAAAAGTTTTTCTTGATTTTTCATTATTATTTGACTCGAAATACAATAAAAATTGTAGTAATATGATTTTCATTATGAAATTAGTAACAGCCCCAAAAAATGTTATGATGAATAAGATAAAATTTACTGAATAATGATATTTTTGTTTACTTTTGAGTTATGACCGTTATTCTGATAGTCAATTTATGTACTATTTTCACCATGTTTTTTCCTCTAAAAATTTTTTTGAATAAAAACCAGATTATTAAATGTGTCTTAGGTTATATTTTAGCATTAAAAAATATTTGGGTAGCAAATATCAATGTATTTCAAAAACCTTTTTCCGAAGGTGTACGAATACTTTAAAGAACTCTTAAATGAATCAATTTAGAATATTTTGAACTGAACAACAGAAAAATCATTGTCAAGTAAAACTATCTCGGCACTACTTTATTCATGATGAATTTAATTCTTATTAACGTCGAAGTAGAAGCAACACGAGTGTTATTGACAACGAAGTTCGTAATTTTGAGCGTCGGCCAAGTGAATGGGCGCTCCTATCCCTTTCTCTAAACTTCGACACCACGCTATCAATTTTGAATCTCGTCAGATTTAACATGCATCAGCTCCGCTACACGGCTTGTCTTCACTGGCATCAGGACTCAATCACCTTCATGACGGAAATAGCACTGGCCGCAATTTCGTAACTATGACCGCTAGGCTACAGCAAGGACGACTAGTTTTTCCAAGAGAAGATAATTACATGCATATTTATCACAGTATTTAAAGTATAAGGGGGAAAATTCCCCTTGATGTGTTCTCGATAGAAAAAGAAAAAAGAAAGCTCTCTTCAAACTTGAAAAACTGAAGATATTAAAATACGCAAGTTGGCAAACAGGAAGTGAACATAAAGGCAATAAAGTGAAATTCTAAAAAGTATATACGAGGAAGAGAAAGCAATTTTCTTTGAACAAAAATATTCTGGATTCGAATACCTTTCCCCGTGACGTATGATGTGAAGTATTACGCAAGTAAGATTTCAGGAAAGAATCCGACTTTTTTTTCTCAGTTGACGAAAAAGGTCTGAAAAAGTACTTATCTTTTCTGACAAGAGCATTTGACAACAGCTGATCAAGCTTCAAATATACTCGATAGTTCTGTTGGATATTCTGAATGATAGATAAGCAAAAAAGGAAACTATTTGCTGGAATTGCTGAGTTTCTGGGAAAATACACAGTTCCATGAAATAAAATTGAATTTCCTTTAGATATCTTGTTTGAGAGAAATTTTTGGAATCATGTTATTTAAATGACTGGCATCTGCATTTCAATCTGATGTTTTTGATTATCTGTAAGCATTCAGAATTTACAGTTTGTTAGGGAATACTTGTAATTTGTAGTTTCTCTCCTGATAAAAATAATAATATCTGGATGAATATAATAAATTCTCATAGCTAGATTACAGTATTTTCAATTCCTAATACTAATAAATATTTTTCATTCCTTAAATTGTACTAACTGATATCCTTTAATTATTCAGAAATTCACATTCGAGACATTAGCGATATCCTCATAACACATATCCCCACTGCTTATCTGAAAATAAATAATTCAAAAATTCATCTCTTTTTAAGTAATATCAGAACATTACCTTCTGAGGATTGCTTATTCTCAACGCATTTCAGTAAATTAAGAAATTTCAAAATTCTCAAATTTTGGGAATATATATATATATATATATATAAATATAAGTAATTAGTAGCATGAGTAATTCTTCTAAATCCTGATTGTTTTGTAGAGTTAGGTAGAAAAGGTGGTCTGTGCTCGAAATTTCATTTCAATTTTATTAGTAATTTTATAAATATTTTATGAAAAGTCAATAGCGGAGTACTAACTAAATGAAATTGAGCAGATAACGCGTTATAATATCCCTCATTTTAAGAAAAATTAATAAATGGATGGAAATTTATTACGATGTACATAATTTCCTTACCTCCTACACCACCTTAAACCTTGGTGACGTCGGATCTCGAAAACTTTTGTAAATATGGAAGGGAGCAAATTTTGGATTTTATAGTTTAATGATTCTAAACACCGAATATTTTTTTTTTTTTAAAAATATTTGATAAAATTAAATTCATTTCGTAAATGTAATTAAAAGTTCATATTTTAATAACATTCCTGCGTTTTCAAACTTTTTTGTAATGTTGGAAGAAAAATACCTTCTTCTCGTTTGCTGCAAAAGGTTTCGAAAAGCGTTTGGTAGAAATTGTTGTTTCGTAACATATATGAGTCACTTGTTTTGATTTAAGGGGACCCGTTTTCAAAAGTCTGTAACACGAAATTTTAAGTAACATTTCACGAAATTTAAGAATTAGACTTTTTTCGCGCTGGAAAAGTAGATTTGCTAAAAGTTTAAAAACAATAAAGGTAAATTCAATTAAAACAATAAAGATAAATAACTATGTTAATTTAATTAACGAAGTGATGCATTATAATTATAATTTTGTTCCATATGAGTTATTAATGCTATCTCTAATTTTATCCAATTATAAGGAGGATTACAAAAGTTATTATGAATATCTCACTTTTCTTATATTTGTACAATAAATTATGAATGCATCGTATTTAAGGAAGTAAAAAAATGAAACGAAAATTATAATTCTCTAAAAATATTCAGGATTTAGTAATATATTTTGTCTCCCCATAGAGTAATAGGAGAAATCTATTTCATTAAACGTAAAAATATTCTAAAATATTTACAAAGTTAAACTAAGTACCTACTAATAACCGATAAAGATCTTTTTACTGTTACAATTTTTCAAACTATCAGCATGAATTATATCTATCAGCATGAATTATATTATCAAACTATCAGCATGAATTATATTTTATTCCTTGTAATAATATAATAATTCAAATAATTAATTCAAAGATGAATTAAATTTACTAACTTCCATTTTCCGTATAACAAATTGTTGTTTGATTTATTGAGAGATGCAATACAAGTTGAAAACTTTAATTGAGCAATTACGAAGTCATTATTAATATTTTCATATAAAAAGTCTTTGAGTTCCAAATAAAAATAAATTATTCTTATTACAATAAAAGTTTAAGTTTTAACATATATGGACCATAGTTCTATTTTAAGATGATTCATTTGATCATATTTAATTTTATGGATATCTTATAAATATGTTGTGATATATTCATACATGTATTAAAGTTTAGTTGAGAGAGATTTAGTTAGATAAGAGGGAATATATTAGGGAATGCTTGTGTTTTCCGCATTTTCCACAGAAAAGAAAATGAAGGTATCAACCCTGTTACGAATATTCTAATAAAACCCAAACAGAAATATTCTAATAAAATAATTATAAATAGTCAAATAACAGTTTTAGAGTATTGTTTGGGAGAATTCTCATTATTTGAGTGACATTAGTCATTTAGAATTATCTATTTGCAAGAGACAAAGAAGAACAAATAAAATATTATTACATTTACTGGGAAAAATTTAATACTTTGAAATATTTGAAACATGTATAAGATTTTAGAGAATATTTTACCATTTTGACACATTTTTATAACAGTAACAGTGTAAAAATAATTCAAAATAAATAATTAATAGATAACATGAAAATCAAATTATAAATTGAAATTAAACACTGATACATACTTTCCTTTGATGCATGTTGAGGGAATCAGCACCATTCAGTTTTGTTACAACTAATGATAAAGATGGCGATAGCAGGGTTTCTTCTGTATTGAATACGTCTGTCTTCTTATTATCCCCTTCAATGGATAAATGATAAGATTTATCTATTGCAATCAAATCATTATCACTTCCTTCATCAGATTTATCGCTGAGCTTTGGTAAAAGATTTCTGATCTCTTCTACAGTAAGACCACTCTTACTAAGAATTATAATATTACAAGATAGAATGACAAAATATACCGAACAAATGAAACATTTTATACGTATATCAATATTCTGGTGCCATCTATTCATCATTATTCGAAATGCAGATCATTAAAAATACTAAAATAATTTTTATGTATTACTCTTTAAATTACTGATATGGGTCCTTAGATTAGTCAGATAAGATAAGGTTTTCTTTTTTTTTCTGTCAAAAAAAAAAAAAAAAGAAGAAACTCAATTGTCTGAAAAAGCTATTAACTAAACAGATTTATATATTTGAATAAAACTTAAAAAATAAGATTTCATAATTTAAATCCATGAGAGTTATCACGAAAAAAAAACAATATAAATGAGTCAATAAGATCGTTTAGAGTTAGAAAGGTCAATAATATCGTCATTCTAATTAATTTCTGCAGACTTTAATACATAATGAGTTTTTTCAATACTTTGAAAAATGTACTGCCATTTAGTTACGCACATTACTCGTGGGCTTCAAACGGTGAGATTTTACTATAAAATTACTTAAAATACCATAACTTTACAATAAATTCCATTATATTGTTAACATGCAAAAAATTTAATAATGTTTATAAAGGGATGAGTTTTATGATAATGTTTAGTGTTTTTTAATCTACATTAATCAACGTACAACACGAGCGTTGAAAAAAAAAATTACAATTCACAAAGATTATTTTCACTAAGTATTAGGATGGGAAATCGCTTTTTTCACAAGGTGTGGCTATTAAATAATGATACTGACGCTGTAAAATAATTTTTAATTACATACCATTTTACTTATACCTTCAATATACACCCCTCCTCTAATCTTACAACGCTCCATACGAATATTCCATTGTTCGAAACAGTGTTGGAAATCTTCTGTTAACTCCTTCAGGATTCGTGCAGCTTTCTGGTTCACATCTACAACGCACTCAAATCTTGCTCCTTTTAAAGCAGATTTTACCTTAGGAAACAGATAGAAGTAGCATGATGCAAGATTCGACAAATAAGGTGGATGATCTAACACTGGGATGCTGTACTTAGCTAGAAACCTCATGATAATTTCTCCTACTGTAATTCGGTTTGCTTTTTCCTTTTTCTTTCACGGAGTTCAACAGGAAAGTGAAGGTAGTGGTGTTAAGTAATAGTTTGACCTTCAGGAACCAGTGCAGGTACACAATCATATGAATACAGAAAAAAAAAACCCAATAATCATTGCTTTCAATTTGGATTTTTTTATTTAAATTTCTTTGACTCTGGGTGAAGATGGGCTTTATCGGTGTATGAAATGGCTCTACGTTTCAAAATTGTAAGTAAAACCTATTATTTGTTACACGTTATTATCCCTTCCAGTATCTTTGTGTCATTTTCAATGGCATTCGAATTGTCAGTACAAACAATTTAGTGAGCTTCTTGTTGTTCAAAAGTGAGAATTTTAAACATTATTTTGGTACACAGTTTTTGAATATTAAAATTATTATGTAAAATTTGCCAAACGGATTCCTTGTGAATTCCTAAAGTCTCAGTAATTGCACAAATACTTAACGGATGGCCAGATCAAACCAGATTGCTTATTATTTTTATATTGTTATCCGGTTTTGACTTGGAAGGTCTACACAGGCATGAATCATCTTCAATGCCTTCCCCTCCACCTTAAAAACGTTTACACCACTCATAAACGCCTGCACGTGATAAACATTCATTGACATACACTTCTTTCTTTTAAAGTTCCAGTACTAGTATTTCTAGGTTTGAAGTGAACTTTCACAACGATTTCTTGCTCTTTTGTTACTGTCTTTTCGGCGAAACAAATAATAAGTCAAACGCGAACGAAGGATACGGTTTTACGGATTTATTTACAGAAGCGAGAGGCTTTGCATTCGAAAGAGCAGGCTTCATTTTAAACAGTTGTCGGTCACTGGTGTTTGGCGCATGCGTACTTCTTCTATAGAAGCATCAGTCTCGTTATTTAATCTACACACCTCAAAGATTAGAATAAGGATATTCAACCTGTATATGAAATCATTAGAGTTTTCAAAGTTTAATTTGAAGAAGAAAGTACTAAAGCACCATTGCTCTAATAAATTAAACGTATTTGCAACATAACTCATAGATTTGTAGTGTAAAAACATTCTGATGTGTTAATGCATATAGAGTAGGTAAAATAATGAACACATTTGGATTCTTAATAATTGGTTTTTATGAGTAAGGTGTTAGTCTGTCATGGCTTTATGTACTCTAACATACTGCTGTAGGTAGAATGTATTTAGAATTCTTAAGAAATAACTATACCATTATTTTACACAATTCCTCTAGTAACATGTGTCCCAATTCTACTTAAGATAAAAACAGAGGAAATTGTCTTTCACTTGTTGAAAATATCTTCACAAAAGTGAAATAATTTTGATGCCAGGTGACTGAAGGCTTCCTTTGGTTATTTTAATTTAATACTAATGTTCACATGAATGAAATTAATTCTTCACTTGGATAAATTAATTTTATTTCATACTCATGTCCATTAAATTAACTTATGCTACACTTTGCAGTATGCATAGAAGACTGAAGGCCTTAAACAAAAAAACCATCATAGAGGATTGCCTATACCCTAGGAGGAAAGTGATCCTGTATCAAGTTCAGATATATTAGGAATCTAACACTACTTTTTAGATTGACATGGGTTTTAATTAAATAATAACCAAAAATAGCAACTTACTGTATCAAAGATTTGTCTCCATGCTTTACATTTTGAACAAAGGAGTCATCATGGAATGCTTCTGTAAGATGTCTTGAAACATTAACTATTCTTACGATGGAAACAAAACGAAATTCGTTTCTTCAGGCCAAATTACATTGCTTTCCATTCATCAAGGTGGAAGTTTTTATCCTCTCTACATTACTATTAACACGATTTTTTGTTGATTTTGATATCAGTGACTAAAGACTTTTTCTTTTTAGAACAGTAATAAATTTCTAATTTGTGAAGAACCGAAGGATTTATCTGATTGAAATGGATATATAAATCACATGTTAGTTATTACAGCTTATGACTTGTATCGTTTCTTGCAATTGTCGATCCAGCAACTTTCTTTTCCTTCTATAGTTTCCACGTTTGGAAGAAATTCATTATTAGTTTCTAGTTATTAATTTTAACATAATTTTAGATGTAATCCTTAATAACATACCCACATTACCCGTTGTTTTGGTCAATTGTAGACAATTAGTCAATTGTAGGTCTCTAATAATAATGCCTTTTTATAAATTGCTCAGATCTCAGGTTTTTAAATAATATTTCGTTACAGGTGTCTTATCTATAATTGTACTGCTTGTAGTTCAGATTTGAATTCCAATCCTATTCACTAAGTAGCAAGCGATCATATCTCAATCACACTAAAATTTAGAATTTACTCTTTCTTCAAAGAAACGTTTCCATTATTTCCAAATGTAATTTACCCTATTTTTCCATATTAGTGATTTATTATGGAAAAAAATTCATTGAGATCATATAAATAAAATCATATCATTAAATAAGAGCATAACATGTTTAAAGAAAATAGGTGAAATTTGTCTTTTAAAGATTGGATTTTGTTCAACGCTTCTGTTCCTTCTTTTCATACTATGACAAGGCTCATTATAATTAATTCAAAGTTATCATATTTAATATAATAATTATTGACATATTGTGAAAAAAGTGCAAATCAAAATCACGATTCCTTCATTTTAGTATATTAAATTATGAATTTAATTAAAAATGCTTTACAATAGTTATGTACATTTTTCAAAATTTTCTTGTGTAATTATTTTCAAGCACATATTTTTGGATAAATTATTTGAAATTTTAAGTACCATTTTTGAAAGATATACCAATGTCTAAAATTTGATAATTTTTAAGTAATATGAATTGGAGAAGGTAATTTTGAATTTAAAAAGTAATTAAGTGCTTCATCATTAATAACATTCTCTTTATAATTAAAAGGGGAAAAATGACGAGGAGTTGAATGTAAGTACAACGCATAAATATTATAATATATATTTTTCACAATTATCCATTTACATAATGCCTTATCCATTAGGTAACTGTGTGAAATTGTATGCGTTACACGTAACAAAACTAATTATACTGCTACAAATTACAGAACTGTAACCTAAATTAATGAATACGTAAACCAGAACCATCGTTTCAAAGAACATGCACGATTAAAAATTCTTAAATTGTTTTAAATTATTTTTATAGTGCTAAGCAATATAAGCGAAATTCTTAGTTTTTGTCAGTAAAACTTTAAATGGCAACATAAGAATCAAAGTGAGCATCAAATCAAGAGCTTTGTAATGAAAAATTAAGATGGCTTCCGTTAGGCATACGTAATGAATTAAGAAAAATAATTAATTCAAAAGACTTCGTTGTTGAGAGGCAAAACAAAACAAGGTATCAGCTTGAGGTAAAGAGATTTTAACATTTTAACGGAAAATGTCAAGATTTAACAACTTGCAATTAATTACTCGAGAATCAATAAGTTATCCTAAGTCTAGCTATTAAATGGTTTAATTTAATGCCTCGTAACAGCTGCAGTGATAGTTAGTGAAGTTCTATGAAAATTACTAAATATAAATATCTTCTCTCGACTGAGTTTGATAATGTTAAAAAGTGCAAAGATAGAAAATACAGTAAGCGAGGTTCTCTTTAAAAATTAATCGGTATAAATATTTTCACTCCACTGAGTTCAACATTGTTAAAAAGTACAATTATAGAAAATACAGTTTTTTTCTGCTTTTCACACTTTAGTAATACCTACTTTGGTTAATAAGAAACTGCTCATTTCTGCTTAAATTTAGACAGAAGTCAACAAAGTTAGAGAAATATAAAATGAGCAAGCTAAAAGTAAGAGCTACAACCCCCCTATTTTGATGTCAATTTTTCTGTTTCAAATCTATTTCGTCTGGTTTTAAGAGGAAGAGATACAATATTACTCAAATTATATTGGAAGCACAAATAGGCTGAAAGTATACTCATTATATGAAACTGTAATACCCTATATTGAAAATCAGACATCGTTTGATACTTCGAAATCTCGTAAAAAATAAGAATTTGTTATTTAGAAATACCCCTATATTCATTTAGATAAAACTTTCTCTGGCGATTCAACATTAGATTTTGCATAATTTGCAGATACGCAAATGGTTAATTTCTTGTTAAATGTTGTTTGATCATAATTCAAAAAGATTATTCGAAAGATATATTGTCTGTTGGTTCATAAGAGGAGTGCCCATTTAACTAATACCCACCGAATTATCAATAGCTAATCAGAAAATAAATAATAAACTTATCTTTGAACTATCAATTATATTTTAGGTTTATCAGTAGCATGCTTTTTCATATAAGAATTTCTGCTTCATTATTTCCTAACAATTTTTGCTTTAGAAATCACGATTTTAATTACAGAATACTGTTTCATAGTCAGAGATATTTTTGGAATGTAAAACATGTAAGGGAATAGAATTAGAAAGAAATGACAAAAGCTTTGTATCAATGCTGCATTGAATATTCAAAAGAAATTTCAAATTATTTCGTCTCAATCAACGAAATTGAGTCACGTCAATATTCCTATGTGACGCACGGAAAAACGTCATTTCCGTGAAAGGTACTACCCAAGAAATTTTTTCTCGAAATATCTTGCTCTGCACGCTCGTTCGTTAAATGGAATTTTAAGAATTTGATAAGACATCCTACAATTGGAATGTCTAGCATAATAAGATTCCGATTTAAAATAAGCTTAGTATAGTATCACGATGTTAAGAAAAAAATGGAGGGATACGCACCACTCAAATAGACAATTTCATATCTTTCCTCCTTTCTTTTTTTTACAGAAAGGAAAATTATGTTGAACATGCTTCAAAAATAAATGGACTGACCCGCCTCCCCCCCTCCCCCCCCCCCCCCCCCGCCCGCGCGAGTAACAATCCATGGAAGTTATCTCTTTGGCAATTACTTTCTCGATCTTACCTGGTCACATTTTATCTGAAACTGTAAGACCGGAGATTGAGAGAAGAAACCATTAAAAGGAAAAGATGGATGGCAGAGTTGGGATTGATGAAGAGAATGTGAAAGTAATATTTTGAACGCAATTAAAAAATATAGATTAAAGAAAACCGCTTTTTCCTTTTCAAGTCGGTATTTTTTTCAAAACTTTTCTGTTAAAAAATAATATAATTAAAAAAGGTTTTAATCCAGATTTGGAAACGCTACTAAAACGTACTGGGTCATCTGATTTCATTATTTGAGCCTCGCACAGACATTTCAAAAAACATATATTTGTTCGAAAATGCATCTAGATATTACAGTAGATTAGACATTAGATATGTATGTCTTTATGTGTAAAAATAAATGTCCCTTGTTTCAAGAAATACACGAAACAAAAATCTCGATTTTATTCCTTATTATTAATAATTCTCCTATTAGTAATAATAACTGGTTATTTTACAATAATATTGCATTTCTCATTGAATACCTTAAAATTCATAGATTTTTAATTTTAATAATTTATTTCATGTTTTCAATTTGTTTCTTTGATGTTTTACTTTGAATTTTAATACGCGATATTGCATAATTAAAATGAATAATTATTGACATTCTTATGTATATATATATATATATATATATATATATATATATATATATATATATAACGTAAATTCTATAATTCTGTATAGAAATTTGAGTACAGGCCGTACTGTATTTGACACATGACTCATTAATTTGTCACTCGGGGCTTACACTTAACGATAATGTTACTTCGTTGATGATTAGAAACATAATAACGAAATCTCTTGGATCAAATCAGAACTTCAGTCAAATTGCGTAAATAATCCTAGTACAAATTATTCAAATACGATAGAGCGATTCAGATATAAATGACTATCCCAAAACCAGACGGTTTAATTATAGACACTAAATTACTTTCATTAAACTCCTTAGAAACGATTTCCCCCTTGACTTATTAATTTCTGAACACTTCATTACCTTTTATTCCTTTTATGTGTTGAGACAAATCGTTTTCGTTATTTTTGTCCATTTACGCGCTTTAAAGGATTAGTAACGGTTTTTCTAATCATCATTTTGTTTCACTTTAGTTTACGCTTCGTTTGGCTTATTGATGTGATGTCACACAGAAATGGAGCATACTTCAGTGAAAGCTAGCGTTTTGTCTTCATTTTAATAAGTTTCGAACACTAGTAATATATATATATATATATATATATATATATATATATATACATATATTAATGATCACTTGTCAAAGATATGATCTTTTGAATTTTTGCCTTTACAATTGTGAAATTTGAATTGATTTTTCATGAAAAACATGGATTCAGATATGTAGTTTTTAAGGTTTTAAATCTTTAACTGGAAATATTTAATTATAGTGTTTTATTGTTTCGAAAAAAATCTTAACTTTTTAATTGAATAATTTTTAATTGAATAATCTTAATTGGATATTTTTAATTGGATATTTTAATGGATAATTTTTAATTCGATATTTTTAAATGGATAAGTTTTAATTGGATAATTAATAATTGGATAATTTAATAGATGGTTTTTGTTTGAAATTTTTTTTAATTGGAATGTTTTTAGGTGAAGAATATATTTTATGAATTTGGAAAACAATTGTGTTTGAAATTAATTAGTAACTGAGATATTTCGCCATTAAATTTTACTTCTTTGTTTAAAGGTTATTTTCTTTAAATTACAATTTGAATTTTGGAGTAATCCATTTTTTCCCAACAAGATGCATTGGGGGAGGGCTGGTACCCTAGAACTAGTTTAACCCCACAATTCAGTCCCCAATCTGAATATGCATCTTTTGTTTTGTTGGGTATTCAAATTATTTTTTGGTTCAAATTAGTTTCAATTGTTATTCATATTTTAGTTTCAAATTTGATTCAATTTCATCTTTTTCTTACTTAGTTCTATAAATGTGCTTTTTTGTTAATTCAGGATTTTAATTGTTCTCTTACTTTTATGTTTTTTTTAATGATAAATTCATTGCTTTATCTTATACGCACGCACACACCCACACTCACCCCCCCCCACATATATATATACATACATATATATACTCTAATGTAAAAAATATTCTTTGCTCTGTCATTAAAATGTGTAACAGACATATATGCCCTCAGAACAAATGTTTCAAGACCGACAAAGATTTATTTCGTGATTATTTTCCTCAATCATCTTTTGAAATATTTATTGAAATTCTACGTTTTGTATAAAGACATTTGATTAAATAAATTTTGATCACATAAATCAAAGTATGTAGAGTAAATGGAGTTAATAACGGTCTTACAGAGGCTTTTGAAATTTCGTTTATTTTTGCTCCGCAAGCAATAGCACGTTGATATTTACTATAATTAAATTGTCCTTTCGGTGGCTGGCCACATATTGGCTGATCCATACCTGAAAAGCTATGATAAAATACTGCTATTACAGCACTTTGAATTAACGTTAAATCACCATAATTGCTTTTAATAGCAATACGACAATCATTTTGTAATTTATAGATAAATTTTTCGGTATGTTTTCCTTTACCACCTAATTTTTCCATACGTGATTTTAATTTTCGAAGGCGGGTTATGACTCTTTTCTTAATGTTTGGTAAGACTAATTTCTCATATATATTCAAAATATTAATTCTCAATATATTCAAAATATTAATCTCTTATTTGGTAAGAATAATTTTTCCATATACGTCTTTCACTACTCATTAACCTTGTGAATCACCATCATCGTAAAAGAAAGAATACTTTGTAACTGTCTCAAATGGCAAGAACGTTCGAATAATCGATATGCACCAACAAATCCCATGTTAAATGGTGACCCAGAATAATTTTATGAACAAATACGAACATGAGATATATTTCATCTTTTGTTTCGAGCACATATGCAACAACTATTTGACGAAATGTCTGTATCCACAACTTTACTCGTATCAATGGATAAAACTTCTACACAACCATCCAACGATGTGTGGCCTGGACGTTGCCAAGTTCCCTCACAAAGCACTCCGCAGAGTGTTAGATCCTACTACTGATGATTCATCTTTTTTTTATTTCAGAATCTTCAGTGTTCATATAATCCTGTACAGCAGTTGTATTAGTAATTATAAAATACAATTCAAACAATGTAACTCAGCAATATAATAAACAGAGCGTATATTGCCACTTATATTTTTGAAGTGATTCTACTAAATGTGATATCAGGTTTCTCAAAATTAATCTTAATACATTTTAAATTTTTTTTGAGAAATATAAGCAGAGATAGAAAATAGAAGAAACAGAGGAATATTTATGAGAAGACATTGACTTCCGGCAATTCTTTTGGAAATAGTCTGATATTGAAATGATTATAACTTGATTTCTGTATACCGTAGCTACAAATAGAATGTAGTTTTAGAAAGAGAAATTTCAAATATTTTAATGAATAAATAAAAAAAATTCAATACTTTCACCAGAGTCTGAATTTTTAACATACTCAGATACCTTAAACATATCAAGAAAGATTTCCTCATCACTAACAAGTTAGTAATATAAAACAAATGCTAATTTTTTCAGCGGGTTTGAAGTTTTCATATTTAATTTCATAACAAATATATTATTTTCCATTTGAAAATATTATCGCTGTTGAGATTATAAATTTCGATTTGGGACAATGAAATGGAACAGAGTTCTGACTTGTAAATTGGAGATAGTTCAAGATTTCTTATCAGAGCGCAACAAATTAAATAAATAAATGAAATGTAACCTTAGGCATTGCTTTAATTCTGCATCTAGAATCATGACAACTTAGACTATCGCGGAATCGAGGGTCAAGCATTATGGGACATTAGATAGTTTCTGACTCGATCTTGCTGAAATCAACACTGTTCTTTCAAGTAAGCAGAAGTAAAATGAAATCTACATCAGTATTCTGTATAACTATGCTAAAATGTGTGTAAAAGCTCTGTGGCGCTGGTTTTGATGTTCATGTCTGGCTCTTTGTCGATTTTTAATTGACATGGATTATGTTGGAATTCACTTCTGGCGTGTGGCGGTACGTATTGGAAGGATCTTTCATTTATGGTCGTTGTAGAAAATGGAATGGGAAGTTCTTCCTCACAGTGATACTTGACCCTCTTTTCCTCCTTGTGATTCAGTATTGGCTGGTGTTTTCACTAAAGGTATTGAATCCATGACTTTTGTTGGTTGATCGGTTACCTCGCGGGCACGAATATTTCAATAGGTATGGATTAGAGAAAAAAGAATAATTTTTAGGCTTCTGAAAAGTAGAGGAGGATTGGCAAATTGGAGGACAGATTTAAGTCATTCAGAAATACTCGAAGACGATTTTTTACATATCTAAGCCTTTGGCACTTAAAAGAAAGCAAAAGATTTGGAATGAAAGGATGAATTGAACAGTTAAAGTAGGTTATTTATATGAATATGAGACTGAAAAATGAGGTATTGAATGTTGAAATGATGTGCTTGGTAGGTATTATTTTCCCATCTTAACGGATAGCTGTGCGAAGAACGACAGTAACATTTTGATCTAGAACGGTTGACAATATTTCAATATCTGTGTCATGTATTAAATCAACTTCAGTTATAACAATACGCTATTAGCTTAAAGAATTATGAGGGGTGACAGTAATTGAATGGTTGTAAATATTTTCTAATTTTAAAATAATTTCAGCTCTTTTATGAGATGCCTCTTCTACTGATACATTGCTATAGTTTGTCTTTTTGATTGATTTTACTACTTCCTCTGTTCCACGTATAGTTTTGTTCATCAATATAGCTGGAACGTTTTTAAATCACATTTTCTTTTATTAAAAAACCCATTTTCAAACAGTAAAAAGAATCGAACGTTATTGTGTAAACTCGGTTGATCAAGAGGATAAAGTGTAGTTTTCGTAGGCAAATTAAGATTGACGGCGGGAAGATAAAATATTTATAATTGTTGTCACTAACTCATTCTGAAATAGCATTTGCAGACTTTGAAGCAAGATTCATTTTACCCGGTTTTAGCCATATTTGCTTTTTTCAAAACAGAGATTACTTCTAGTCTTATTGGAACCCCCTCCAGATCTCGTTATTCTAACTTTTTCTGATGTAGTAATGGGTAGATGCCAGAGTCTTCGAGTACTGGGTAACAATAAGTCTATCACAGCATGCACTTGGTTCACAGACCCAGAACAAGATTTCTGAATATGGCAGAAACTCACCGTCATCCAACCAAAAGCAATCAAGGAACTCGATCTCTTGTGTGGATGGGAGCAAACCGTTCATCAAAGCTATCACGGTTTACACACTGATATCTTCTACAACAGACAATTCCAGGGATAGGCTTTTTTCCCCTGTTCTAAATAGTTTCCCTCGCAGCACCACTATAAGAGAGGATATCGTGGTCCTTTATGGCAAGAGTTAGGAATGCAAGAAATCGATGCTGATGCGCCTCCGGACTTATTGATTTGTTAGACTATATATAAATAATTAATTATATGTGTTTGGGGATTTGTGGAAGAAACGCCCGATCATAGAGGGCACTGCCTCTACTACTGAATTGAGCATTCTCTTGATGGAGAGTCGACTGGAGTCATCGAAACAAGGAAGAGGACCTTGTTGATGTCTCATAGCCATAAAGACGATTTTTGATTTTCTGACGATAAAAGACGATTTGTGATTTTGTGACGATAAAAGACAATAACTTTTATTTTTAAATGTTTATGTGAAATGCCTCGTTCAGTGTGTGCAATAATTGTTAATGTGAAATGTCGATTTTAAATGTGCTAATATTCAAGGTTTGATTCTTTAATAAGAATAATTAGTAACATCGGCCATCTCACGCACGCACGCACGCACGCACGCACGCACACACACACACACATATATATATATGTATATTTAATATATATATGTATATTTAATATATATGTATATTTAATATATATGTATA
>BMAW01076841.1:59771-76160 GCA_019974015.1 Nephila pilipes | reverse complement strand
ATATATATGTATATTTAATATATATGTATATTTAATATATATGTATATTTAATATATATGTATATTTAATATATATGTATATTTAATATATATGTATATTTAATATATATAAAAGCGAAATACCACTGACTGACTCATCACGAGATCTCAAAGACTATACAAACGATTGACTTGAAATTTAGCATAGCTACTCATTTTGCGATGTAGACGCTCACTAAGAACGGATTTTACGGAATTCTTATCCAAAATGTAATTTTCATCCGTTAATCGACTGTTATACGTCGATTACGTAATTTTGGCGACTTTATGGCCAAAAATGATATTACCGACGCCAAACGGAATATATTTTTTTATATGTATACTGTGTATTGTCACCAATTAAGTTTACTTGGTCTTACAAGTAATTTACTTACAAGTGATTAAGTTTACTTGGTTAGCGATAGAAATAAATGAGTTTGGAATAAATTGAGTTTTTGAATTTGGAATGTAGTTTAACTCCAAAACTTAGCGGGATTTTGAAAAATACTAAAATGGCGACTTTTTACGGAGTAGCACACACGCAAGACAATCTTCGTTTACTGGAGGACCTCGCTACATGCATGAACGAACTGAAGAGGCTATGGCATACGTAAGACATTTTGGACTTCGCGAATTGCACGATTCTTTTAAAGATTGCAGTCACTTAATTGCAATCCTAAGTGGTCAGAAATCATTGATATCTTGAGGCAAGGACAACGATCTTATGACAGATAAGATTGCATTCCAAGAGTATTTCATTTGAAAGCTAAGGACATGATGAATCTTCTGACAAAAGGATGCATCTATGGCAAAACTAGGTGTAACATGCATTCAGTGGAATGAGTTTTATCCATATTATTTATATATGGGGTGACTTTTTACTAAATTCTTTTACTTTTCTCATATATTTGAATGTCGAGGATAACCATTATTACAGACAATCAATTTCTTAAAATTTTAAATTTAGAATATCATTAAAGTTTTAAAAATTGAAAATTTTCTTGATATCTTACGTATAGGTTCCAAAATATTATATTATCGTCTGTCTAGCGAAGCTGGCGGGTATCAGCTAGTTTAATATATATATGTATATGTATATTTAATATATATATGTATATGTATATTTAATATGCATATGTATATTTAATATGTATATTTAATATGTATATGTATATTTAATATGTATATGTATATTTAATATATATATATGTGTGTGTAATATATATATATATATTCATTTCCATATATCTTTATATATATATTTTTATTTATTTAACCAAAGATTAACCCAGCCTAAGAAATATAAACAAATCCAAATTGTTTTAGATAAAACAAAGTGTAAGCAATATACAGGAAACCATAAACACGAAATTCCTCTAAAAATGAAGGGAGAAGGGGAGGAAGGAAAAAAGGTCATTGGAATCCACAAGGTGCATGTTGTCCGTGCTCATCTAAAGAAGATCAGCGACTCAAGAACCATGCTCATTCGGACGCAATTTCTAGAAATTATTGTAAACATTACTATAAGGAAGCCCTTATAAAGGGATTCTGAAAGGATAAGGATATAGATATCATGTATTTGGAAATGAATATATATTTTGTTCCATTTTATATATATTTCGTTTTGTGTTTTCCTTCTACACTTCAGATGAACCGATTCAATCCTTTACCAATGCATAGTTATACAGTGGTACTTGGATAATGGTGAAACAACTTCCAGAATTATCATCATAAACCAAAACGTTCGGTAATCAAAACGTGATTTCCGAAAAGTATGTAACTAAACAACAAGGCTTCACATACTAATATTCTACGTCGTTACTTAATGCATTTTATTGCTAGCAGAAGCATGTCATCAACCAAGTTATTCACTAGGGCCTTCGTTAAAAAAGGAGACACTGTATATATATATATCGCATTGTGCCTTAATAACCTTGATTCCTGAACAACCCGATCAAAGGATGCTAAGTTATTTTTGCAATTTCAATAAATAAAATAATGAATTAAGTTCATGTTTATATTTTTGTAAAACTTAAAGTATATTTTTGTTTTCTGTTCTTTCGCGCACATAAGTTATAAGCTTCATTCACAAAAACCTTTACAAAACTGTACATAACATCAGACGTTGCTTCGTATAAGTTCTTGTGTTTTTAACTCCACTTGAAATTTTCTATTTTTAGCTAGCCAACGCCACGCTTCTCCTAGCCAAATACTTCGTCTATGTTTGTATTTGAATTTCTAATGTAACATGTTTCAACAAGAATGAATTATTTACTAAAAATCTTAACACTTGAAATCTAAAAGATGAAAAAAATTTAAAAATTAAAGAAAATGAAATAAAACTGAATAGAATTATTTAAAATTATAGCGAGAACCCACAAGTAATTCGTTTTAGAATAAAAGGAAATGAAAGTAATTTAATATTTTTTTTAATTAAAAAAACCCTAAAAAACAAAGAAAAAGGAAAGAAAATTACCTGTCAAAACAAATACATGAAATAATATATAACAAAAATAACATAAAGATAAATTTTAAAATCATAAAATTTAATAACTTAAGCATGAAAAGTAAGGAAAACCGGTAAACTATAATCGAAAATGTGGAACATTACATTTATAAAATCTGGATCTGTCTTATAATATATATATATACTTTTTCTGTAATAGTTATTAATATAAAACGAAATATAAAAGTACTTTAAACATGTTAGGAAATATTTTGTGCTTGCCCAAACATAACTTTGGAAGTAGTTGCCTTAGGGATATTCATTAGTTTATAAGATAATAATCTAGGGAATTATATGAACTGATTTAATGAAAAAAACATACAGTTTCTCAGAAAAGTAACATTTTATACTTTAGGGATCAAAAGAAAGAATGCAATTAATTAAAAGAGGTTGCATCTTTCATTAAGGTAGAAAACAGAATCAATTACATTTCTTTTTACTTCTCATGTGCTCTTAAGTTAAAGTTCTTTTAATAAGTGTTAAAAAATGTACTCAATTGGAAGGGATTTGAATTGCATTAAATGTGATTAAAAATATTAATCCACTAGGAATAACTTCATTAAAGTGTTTTGAGATTTTAATAAAATATGACGAAAAAGGTTCATTACGAGGGATTTGGAATTTAATGAATTCTAACGTATTCTAAAAACAATAATGTTTTAGAATTAAGAAGTTATCATCTATCTGCATATCTGTCTATTTACAGACGCCTATACTCGTTTGGAGGATTAATGAATAAAAATTTGTTTTGTATTACTTATTTAAAAGGTAATCAAGTGATGATTAATTTTAATTAAACAATTTTTTATATTACTTTGAATAGCTTATTTATCCAGTAATATTTTTTGAAACATTTGCCTCTCTGTATGTTTGAAATAGAGTCTTGTGAAATCGTTTTTCCTGTGTTCACTGTAAGAGTTTTTAATTCCTTTCTTTTTAATTTGAAAATAAATTTAACAGATTATTTGAAATAAAAATGTAACGTAGAATCAAAGATAATGATTTCCTCCAAAGAATAGTGATTAAAAATTAAACTAAATAGTTTTTTTCAAAATGGAAACAATTAATAATCTCATGCCATAGGGCATATTTTGGGTTGCAGCTTTATCAAAGTATTTTTTTAATGTTGGTTATATTTGACAAAATTCAATTAAATTAAATAATTTTGCATTCAAATTTTTTTTTGAAACCTCGTGTAACGTTATAGTATTTTTCAAAAATCTTTTGATATTTTTAAGTCTCTAAATGGCATAACAATAGAAAGTTAAAAAAAATTATTTTTAGCAAAAGTTTAAAAATTTGGAAATGGCAACTGTTTCATATTTTATATTCTCGAAAAAGTACATAATTTTTTGTACCTAATTTTTTTTTCTCTGAAATTCATAAGCAATTACCTTTTAAATAATTACTTATAAATTACCTACCAAATAATATTTAATCATATAAAGATAAATATATTTAAAAAATATATACGGAGAAATAACTAAATTTTTTCCTGTTGTGACTAAATCACATTATACCGAACGCAAAAACAAAGAGCAAATCATTTGACCTGAGACGAAATGAACAATAACATCTATAACCTCAGATCGAATGATATATAGAAGGCACTTATTTTGGAAGAGAAGCTGGGGAACGAGGCTATGAAATACAGAACAGAGGTTCTTTGGGAGTATTGTAAAAATATGTGCTGAAATATAATTTAAGTTATTACCGTTGTAAGAAGCGTTTTTCTACCATTTATGTTGCTAAGTAAATCATTTATTTTGTATAATTAAACTAATCTTAGAATTATTCTTTAGACAATGATCGAAGAGCATTATTTATCAAAAAAGATTATGCTTTCCAATTAATGAAATTACTGGGGGAAATCGGTTAAAATAAAAATATAAATCTACTGCACGTAATGAAGAAAAAATGTCAGATAACTTATATAAAATTTATTGTAATGGTATAAATCAATCCAAATGTTCTATGAACAAGAATAACTATTAATTATACTAATATGGTAATAATAATTCATATAAAAATGTTATATACTTTTCATGAAATTTTCCATCCAAAGCGACGCAACAGTTATGCTGAAATAATAGTTTGTCAATAGTATAGGAAAAGTTTGAAATTCACACACAAAACTATCTTTCGCACAACTTAACTTTTAATAGATTATTATAAGCTGAAATTTCAACTCTTTTTTTGTTTCAGTAAACATAGATTTTATTATTAAATATTTTTCGACTTCTTAAAATAAAAAAAAAATAAAAAAATTTCATCAGTTTCTTAAGCAAAAAAAAAATATTTTATAAGGCTGCTCTCACTTTATGAATTAACTTATACATTCCTTGTTTTTCCACTTATTTACCATATTTCGTTATTTTCTCTCCCTTTTTACAACGTTTTTCTGAATTTCACTTGGTGTGTGTGTGTGTGTGTCATCAAATTTTCGATCGTTAATTTAATCAACTTCCCATCAAGCTAGAGCTTTGAAATTTTGGGAATCGTTCGTACTCGCCTAACAATGCAATATTTATACGTTTGCGACAAGTTTTAACTAATATTTCAATAATTTTAATAAGTCGAAATATTCTTTCCTCTAGGCGCTTTTAGGATTCAGGGAAAAATTTCTTTCCCCCTTTGGGAGCACCGGGCACTCCCCACACCGCATGAGGTTATCGTAAACCTTTTGTACTCACAAAGGGGAGATACTATCTCCCCTTTACAATCTCCGAGATAGTAAGAGTTGCTGACTTTTAGTCAGTAATCATTCGCAAGAAAGAAAGTTTCCAATATTAGGCGCCATATCTTATCACAATAATTTTTTCTGAATTCTTGTTCCCATTTTTTTTTAATAGAATGACTTACAAACTTTCAAATGCATGTTTTGATTTTATATTATGAATTTTTTAATACGCTCACAAATGTCTCTTTTTAAGTAAATTTTAAAGATAAAATAACTAACAGTATTAACTAATATTTCAATAATTTTCTCTAATAAACTTTGCCACCATATAAAAACGTTGCTTTTAAAAACGTTGGTTTTTATATCGAATTATTTTTATTCAAATGTATTCTTTCGAAATGTCGAATTTCCATTTAAAAACATTTTCCTTAAAAGGAATGTCGTCTTTATTATTAATAATAAAAAGTTGCATTTTTTATAATTAATACTTCTGTGTAGTGGTTTTTTTTGTTAAAGTTTCATTCATTAAAATTAAATTTTTTTCCTTAAAATTGAAAAGTAACTTTAAGAGTAAAGTAAAAAATTTTGATTGAATTAAATTATTAAAGAAAATTCAAAGGGAAATTATAATTATATAAATAACCCTTTTAGTAAAGTAAACATAAGTTTGGGGGAATCTTTGAACCTTAGCAATTTAGTTTAATTCATTAATTAAAAATTATCTTCTTTGTAAAATGATCCCAAGTAGCTTAAATTTCAGAAATAATTTCATACACAAAATACGCTAGGATATTTAAAATTAGTTGAAGGTTGTTTTTCTTTTCAAAATTAAAATGTGTAGCTTAACTGTTTTTTGTAAAATTTCTTTTACAGTCTTTTTTTTTTTACAAAAACAAATTATATTTTTCATCTTATATTTGCATAAATCTTTCTAATTTTTAATAAATTTGAGTCTCTTTCGTCCCAAAAGTCAAATATTGAGTCCCTTTCTCCAAAGAATTAGGCTCCACTAATAAAATTAAACATTAACCTTTTTTGAGTAGTTAAATATTCCTTAAGGAGAAATTTTAAAATTAGATTTATAGTTTGAAGCGTTTGAAGAAAAAAATGAGGAAGCAAAAATAAATAATATATTTTCTCTCTGTAAGTCGAAATGTTTATTTATCCCTGATGTTTTATTTTTATAACTTGTTCACACATGACCAAGCTGTACCGAAACCAAAAAACATATTTTTATAACTGGAAAATGAATTTGAATATTTCAAAACGAAAACGTTATCTTTTAATAAATGAGCAGTAAATTTCTAAGGTAAAAGAAAATAGCTTCGAAAAAATTAAAGAAACGCACTTAAGAAAATCAATTATGTATGCATTTATCAAAAAGTATGATAAAATTCATTCCCTGAATGTTGTTGATATATGATGATTATACAAAATATAATATTTTATATTTATTCTGATAAAGAAGTGTAGGGAAGAATTCTGTATGTTAGAATGTTTTATAATTTATTTAACAATTCTTCATAACTGTAATTTTTAATTAAAGAAAATAAATTGTGTTAAGTATACTTCAGTTGTTGATTTAACGAGAATGTAATGTTTTCATTTACTATGAAACCTTTTTAGATATTTGATGAAATATATGTACTCAGGAAACTCAATAAATGCAAATGTCTGAAACCAAACTAAAAAGAAGTTCATTAAAAAGAAATGATTAAAAATAAAGCTAAAATTAATCAGAATTTTTAAGCAACTGCTACAACATCTTGCGTTTTTACACTTTCACGTTTTTTTTAACATTAGACTTACTTTTTGGCATGATTTTTAAACCAAACGATATTGATAGTACAACTGAAATGCTATTACATTGCATTTACCGTATTTCTGGTATACCTAGAATTACCGGGGTAAGTCATAGCTAGCTCATGAACTTTAGTCATATTATTCTTAAATTTAGATAATACAGAAAGAAAATAGTAGTTCATGATTAAAACAGTGATTTTTTATTCATCATTTAAAACATTTAACCTGTAATATATTGTACAATAGGAAATTTAATAAATAGGAAATATCGTCAGCAAAAATTTAAATTTCTAATTTCAGAACACGTATTTTAAAATTTTAGCAGGTCGCATAAAATGAAATGCTGAAATATCTTTCAAATAACATATATTTTAAGTAATTTAAATTTTAAAATGTTCTTATACAGATTAATAAGATATTAAATCACAATAAAAACTAAATATACACGACATTTTACTTACATTACACTATTTGCTCCCGAAACATTTCACACAGAATACTATAGTCTTTGATTCTTTTTTTTTTGCAGTGCATATTCCTCAAACAAATTTTGAACATTTTTTTACGCAGTATCAGTTTAATTGTCTTTTCGTTGCTTTACCTGGCAACGGTTTCGTTTGTTTGAAACTTCAGGGATAGTACATAGACGAATAACTTCTGCTTCTCTTGCTATATATTTATTTAGAATATAGGTTAGATTCTGTTGTCTATTTAAAAACTACCCATATATTAATCACCATTAGATCTAAAATATTTTAAAAAAAACATGCATTGGCTAACGCATTGATGCAGATTTTACGGAATATTTTCTTACCATCTGATCTACAGCATCGACTCAAAATATGGAGAATGCAATGTACTAAGAAGAAAAGTACATTTTTGTGTTATTTACATCGGTAAAAAACAAGAATGGTGTTATTATGAGTCATGAAGGTTGTTGAATATAATTATTTTTTCGTTTTTCTCGAGAATTTTGGAACTTCTCCTTTGGCTCTATTGATTGTTTCGATTTGACTCAAACCATTTTCTTTTAGGCTTTATACAAATCTAAGAGACATAAAATAAACTGTCAATCGTCCTGTTTTGAGATAAGGCTAAAAGCAGCATTTCCACCAACAATTAAATCATTATTTTTGAAATAATCTTTTCCTAAAGAGGGAAATTCTTTGATTATATATTTTAAGCTCACATCTACATCCAACCAAAATTTAATTCCAAGTTTTTCATATTTGTTTAGCATATATTATAAAATTCTACAGCGTGTCTTTGACGAAAAGGGCCGCTCATCTATTATAACTTTTTCTCTTGGATTTTAGCACTAGATATTTCACACACTGTAACACATGTAGAAGAACATTTTGATCAATAATTCTTTCGTCGTTTTTAACAAAATTTTCATCATCTTCATCAGATGTATTTTCGTCGTAAGAATCATTTTCTGAAAGTTCATTTAGCAATTTCAAAGCTTCTTCTTTTAAAAGACCTCATCTACTGTATGCCATCACTAAACGTGTGAAAAAAACTGGTATGCCATTAATTTGTTTTCCTTCCTCTCAATTCACAACAAGGAAAATGTGCTTTTTACTTAGTTTATAGGGAATAACAAAGATAAGAACTTTCTACAATTTTCTGATATATACATACAATAGCTTCCAATCACAAAAGTTCACATATCTGCCTAACAGGTGCATGCCAGAAGTATGCATACACCCTCTTCTCATTCACACTCTTTTGTAATAAGCAGGTGCAATACATTTCCTTGTACAATTCTTTTGTAACTGAAAAACGTAGAGATGAAATCCTGGTAAAAATAAAAGAAAACGGAATTATCTTGTTTGGGTCAGCTATGATCCTATGATAGTTCTAGGTATACAGATATATAAATAAAAAAGAATTCCTTAGAATTCAACTAAATTCGATTTAAGACATTAGACTGAATATTTAGGAAAAGTCAAAAAAGTAGAAAGCTTAAATTTGAAGTACAACTGTGAAACGAGCAAAAACTCACGTCATGGGTCAACGATGAGTCGTTGTTTTGTTGTTGTAAATTTATTCTTTTCATTATAAATAAATTCCTGATATAACGGTGCATTTGTAACAAGAATCATGTTATTCTATTCTGTTGAACATGATCTGTGCTAGATCTACTTTTGAAAATACAGGTATTGACTTCTTTTAGCCTCCGTGACGAAATTCACTCCTTGAGAGCAGAAAAATAAAAAACAATACACCTGATACTGTATAACAATTTTCCTCCATTTCATCTCAAAATCTAATTAAACACTCAATAAGTTCGAAACTCCGATTTAAGATATTTAACAGATGGACAGCACACTGTGTCTAACAAAAAATATGCAATATAAGTTCCTTTTAACTCAGTTACTCTTAGTTTATGTTCAAGTATTCTAGCCTCAGCTTACGAAACAATAATTCCTATTCAAACATGTATAATAGCAAGTATCCACAACGAATTCTGATCCTGTGTCATTTTCAACTACTTTCAGAATAAACGCTTAGTTACGATTAATGCTTATTGATTCACTCCCAATTAAAACTTATATAAGCTTGTTCTATCTTCTATTCAGTTCTTTATATTTCTTATCTTCATCTAATTTATGTAATTACGTTTCATTTGGTTGGTAAGGAGTTGTACAGGTATGCAATTCAAGTTAATAAAAAGTCCTCGAACTTAGTGAACAGAAAATAGCCTAACGCCACAATATAATCATAGTGGATTACGATATATCAATAGATCAAGAAATATAACCATGGTATCTTAGTAAATAAAATATCTTTTACAATTTACGGATATTTGACTTTTTTTATTGATCACAATAAAATTTTAAAAAGTTATGATTTATAGAATATTACTATTTTTATTCTCTTACCTTTTGTGAAAGATCAAGAAGCAGATTATAATAGTCACGCAGCAAGAAGAAAATCCTTCAATTCCAAAGCAAATTGAAAAAAAAAAAAGGATTTCAACTGCTAAAAATCATTCTTCAAAGCTTTATTATTACTAGAATAAAGTAATGTTCTAATGTTCATTGATGGAAACTAATGCAATTTTTTGGAAGTTATGGTCAAATGGTATGTTGTATGGGGTAGCGAGTGTACAATTATTAATTACGGTAACTTCATTTAAAATATCTTATCATCAAATTCAACATATATGTATCTTTTGATGAAAGGGAAATAAAAATAATATTCAAGCTATTTCACTTAAATACATTTTTCTGGATGTGCCCTCTTGCATTGTGCCAGATTATCACGCCAAACATATTGAGTTCTTTTTCATCTGATGTCATATGCATTCCCGTACTGGAAACCCTCTGTTTCGGAGGCTGGCGTATGTTGAATTTATCGAGACTCCAGTTCGGCGAGTGTGTAAGTTTTTTGAAGGCAGTGCTGGCTCAGATGTCATCCTCGTTACTTGACCGATGCTCAAAACTGAAGTCCACTACCAAATTCCCCATTCCTTGCTGTACGACGTAAATAAACAATAAATGTACCAATACTGAAGAATCGTGAATTTATTACACATAAACAACGAACTTTAAAGCAATTATTTTGTTTTTAATGATGAAAGGCCCTTACAATGTAGAGCTTAACTTTATAATAAATGTTAAAAATGTCTGTTACCTTCTTGAATACATACTGACATACTTCTTTTCTCGTATGCACACATACTGAGAAAAGTTTCAAGAGGCTTAAGTTTAGAGTTCAAGTTAGTTCAAGATTTCTGTCTTTAATAAAAAGTCTTCTTTAAATTCTCCATTGAAAAAAAATCAGAGAATATTCAGATCAAAGGAACAAAAGATGTTTGAGACGAGTCGGTCCAAAAACTTTTTTTTGCATATGTGTGGTTTCCTTACTTTAGCATATTATATCACATTCTTTGTGCCGAGAGCTTCGTTCTCACGATTTGAGGTATTCTCTGACTTTTTCTGCGGAGATATTTAAAGAAAAAAGTTTATGAACCAATTCTTAAAAAATAAATTTCCGTATTACTCATAAGGGATACAAGACATTTCATCGCCTCCTTTTGATTTACTTCACAGCTAACTTTATTAAGTTTAAGTAGATAATGTGCAACTATATAGTTAAATAAAGAAATGTTGGATAACTATTAATTCAGTTTATTAATATTTTTTAAGAATATTCAAGCAGTATTATTCTGTCTCAATGTTTGCGTATTCTCAAAACGCCTGATTGATTGTTTGGAATAATAATTAAGGTTCACTCTTACCAACTCACTCGGATTCGAATAAGAGTTATCAGTAGAATTGAAGGTTCGAATGGTAAATCAAGGCCTCTTTTATATAAACTTATGCAACAGAGGAACTTTATTCAAAGCCCATGTGTTAACGATATTCACTTGTTATACTGCATTCTTTATCATTCACCATCTACCCACTACTGTGACTTTAACATTGAATTATACTTTGCTTTCTTATCCATTTCCTCATATATATTCATTGTACTTCTTAACTTTTATCTAATCTACATGCATCAGGTTTCGTTTTATTGGGAACAGGTTTTAATTTAAATAAATTCCTGTAGGTAAGTTGAGATAAATTCCCGTAGGTAAGTTGAGAGAAAATCGCGAATAGCCTAACGTTACAAACTCATTCCTGGCAACTTCAAATGCGTTTCTCAAGATCCGTACAAATGAGTTGAGAGGAAGTCTTTTTGAACATTGATTGTAAATGTAAGTTCAATATTTTTTTTGCACATTATGTTAGAAGTGCTTTTGAACATTAACATGCAAAATTTGTTTAAATGTAGTTGTTTCCGTCAAATGGATTCACAAGTACAGGGGCATTTAGGACTGGATCATTTAAGAATGGAGAAATACTTAGACACCAAATATTAAATAATTCGATGAATTTATTTCATTTGAATGGTAATAAAGTATGTTTAATTTAACTTCATAATAAGCCTAAAACTTATGCACCTTTATAAAATAAACTTGAAGTCGAGTTTAAGATTGCATTGCAAACACATAGCAATTGTGCATAATTAATAATAACATAGCAATTTGCTACATTGCTGTAGCAAATTGTGCATAAATGTGATAAATTTACTCAACATTTTCACATACTCAGGGTATTTTAAAATTAAAAACCAATCTATATTTGGTGTAAAATCTCTATCTCTTAATTCAACTGCTCATGAAAAGATTTAGTCGAAAGATTTTGTTTGTCTTTTTCAAATATGATAACTATAAATATGTTTGCGTAGAGCTATCTCATTTCAAAAGTATAAAATGAAGATGATGAAAGTTATGAATAAATAAAAATCTTTTATTAATATAAACAATACAATCTATTGATACTTGTCCATTTTTATTTTGTGTAATGAATATATTCTGATTTTTATCACAACTAGTAATATTTATTAAGTATTTAATAACAATAATTGGTGCAAAAGAAGATTTTTTGTTTTTCATGTTGCTTGAAAATGTATGATTCGAAATAAAGCTCACTAAATACCCTTAAATATTTTTTGAATATTATCAATCAAAATAAACACAATATATCCCTTCCATTTAAAAACAATTTTTCTTTTACCCTATTTTAATTGGAATGTTTTAATTTAAGTTCTATTTTTATGAACAAAAGATTTTTGAAGCTTTATTCAAGGTTTAGGAAAATACTTTTGGTGAATATTACCAGGTAAGACAATGCTTAAATTATAGATGCTTCTTAGTCTATTAAGTAATATTCAAACATGTTAAAGTTACAGAAGTCTAAATGTATGATATATTCTTGATTATTTGAGTGCAATATTCGACAGTTTTTTTTAGATAATCTAGCAGTAATTACTTAAGTAAAGAATCAGTTTAATTTCCTCTTTTCTTACAATTTGTATGGTTTGAAAAATATTTATACTGATATTTATGATGAATAAACAGGAAATCGAAAAGGTTAAAATCTATATAAGAAAGTTAATATTCTTTTTCTTTTTCAGACAGAAAACTTATATAATCAATATAATAAAGAGAAAGAAATTAAAAATAAACATTTAAATATTTTAAGAACGTATTCTTTTATGAAGTAGAAATAATTTATACTTATAACTATACATAAATTAATAATGACTGATAATTTATACCTTAACATAATATGTGATAAATATGTAACCAAAATAATATAAATAAATATATTCAAATACATGCGAAACGTAAAGCAACAATTTCATTTTATATAATAAGTGCTTTAAACATGCAAAGAATCTGAAGTTTTGATTTTATTATGTACATATTAATCCTGTTTGCAATTAATAATGAGACCAAAATAAGAATTGAGAGAATAAAATATCTTACGTATGTTTAAAATAAATGCATTTGTCTGCTAATAAACTACGTGTTTAAAATATATAAATCCTTTCAATTCCCATTATATTTATTTTAACTATGTTACACGTTACATTACAAAAGAGGAATAGGTTATATTGTGAGATGTTGTATCCATTTTAGCATGTATTTCGTTTCTCTTTCTCAAGTTACGTGATCTTATAGTTTATTTCTATGTCTCAAGGAATTAAGCATTTATACAGAAACCACTTCAAGTAGTCGGAGTAAATGTTCCAAAACTCAAAATACTTTGCATGAGAAGGAATAAGAGATTTTTCTCTGTTGTTAATTTAGAATTCACGCTACTCAAATAAAATATGAATGCAAACAATTCTTATCATACGGAGTGAATTGTTGTTCCCATTAATATTATAAATGTTATATATTCCGATGCAACCAATGGTAATAAATTAAAAATAATAATTTTTTAATATGTTTAAATCAAATTAGTGGAACTTAGTAGAATGCTTTATTAAGTATAATGTACTTAACGTTACACATCACCGGTTTAAATACAATTTTCATCTCGAATATAATTTGTATAGAGCATAAAGTGGAATTCCTGTACAACGTTTTAGAATAATTTATAATATATTCCAAATAATCTCAAAGGTCTGAATAGTGTCAGATTCTAGATTATGTGCAATAGGTCTGTATAAAAATACCTGAGGGGATTAATAAATGTGTGAATTTATGTCAAGTTTAAAAAAGTAATGTAAAATGGTTGGACAATTATATATGTACCCTAGTGTCAATGGAGTATCCGGGCAATTTCTATAATTGATATAGGTTCTTGTGGTATCAAGGTCAAGTTTCATGTCCTTGAAGTGATTTGCTTTGAAGTTTGTTACTGGGGATGTTATTGATTCGGAGCAGTAAAAGTTTGTAATTGCAGCCTTTTTGCAGATGTTGGCTGAAAGGTCTGCACATATCGAAGAGTTTGCATCAGCCGTGATCATAGTAAAAGGTTTTCACATTTCGTACTTCATTGGTTAACAGGTCTGCACACACATTTCCATCTCTGTTGATATGTGCAAATATCCATTGAAAAAGGGTTTAGTTAGAAGTGTTAGTTA
The DNA here is from genome assembly GCA_019974015.1 of Nephila pilipes. Lineage (NCBI taxonomy): Eukaryota > Metazoa > Arthropoda > Arachnida > Araneae > Nephilidae > Nephila > Nephila pilipes. The sequence goes on along the minus strand of BMAW01076841.1, from coordinate 61,719 downwards.
CAGCATTTATAATTACTTCTAGAATAGAGTTTGTGTCTGAGAAAATAACTAATCCTCCATTTCCATTTGTAAGGTAAACGGTGAAATCCTTCTTGATTGCAATTAGTTCGCTACTGAAGATCGAGATTATAGAACCTGTATTAAGTTTTTGCGAATTTTTTTCTCCAACATTCCAACGTCTCTAGAGAGTACTGAACCCCTCTTTTACTGATACATATTTTTTTCTACATGTAAATTGAATGTTTCGAAAGCATACAGAGTTTTCCATTAATGTGTAACAAAAGTTTATCAGACTTATATAAATTTCAAAAGGCATTGGTATGTGTTACTATAGCCCTAGCTCCAATGAAATTACTAAATTTCATTGAAAAAACAGTACTAAAAATAATTATTTATAAAGCAACATCCGAAGCACAATGACAATGAATCACGAAAGAAGATACATAATTGATGGTTCAGGATTATGGAAAACTAATTAATTATAAGAAGCAGATAACTGATGAATATCCTTAAATAAATAAATAAATAAATAAATAAAACTTACTTTTTTTGGAGGAATAATAGTGGGATTATAATTGGAATATTACGAAACCAACTAGCATAAGATTTTGAGTTTATTTATTGCTTTTTAATGGTATATTGAAAGTATAAGAGATTATGGATAAATAAAAGAGCTCAGGCATTCTTTTAAAAACAGCATTAAATACGTGGAATTTAAATGCAGCACCTTCTATTGCTTCTTAGAGCAGAAAATAAATTTTTAAGGCTTGCAAGTATGTTTCTTCGTTTGGAGGTTTTGTGGAATAAAGTTTTAAGGATTTCAAAATATTGAATATTATAGAAAATTTGATTTCAAATAACTACGAACGCAATTTCAATACTTATACAATTTATTACCCAGCTAGGATACAGAAGTACCTTTATTACTTTCATTCCGGAGATTACGAAATATTTTTTACTTTCTGAATATAACATTAAAGTATATACGAATTCCCGTAAACTTGTTATGTATTTATAAGAATACTCTTTTTATCGTTACAATAAAGTTATTTTATTTTAACCAAAGTTTTGTAAGAAGAATATTTTCGTGAAAGGTTTATTATATGAATATATAATAGTTGTAGTTAAAATAATGAAAATATAATTCTAACTGCGAATGAAAAATTTATATATATATCTGACAAAGCAGTATTATCTTTCTTATATGACTGTTATTTATATACAGTTTAGTTTTCTGTGCTTGATATCAATGCATTGGAATTATGCGTCAGTATGCCTCGTTATATACTTTATTTAAATGAATTTCGCTTTTTAAATGTAGCATAAGATTTTGCTCTCTCTTGATTTATGGAGATTTTCTTTTGCATATTTCGCTCGAAAATTTCAAGGAGAAAGGTGAGTAGCATAAATCAAGCTTGAAACAACATTCAAAACCTAAGTCTGAATTTGTGATTTTTTTTATTTGCTTGTAATCCATTTTTGTGGCAGTGGTAGCCCAGAAGCCACAGCCATAAGCTCGCGTCTAGCGTTGTGTCCGTCGAGTCGTTAGCGTTGTTCTTGCTGAGACCTGACATCTCTAAACACCTGCCGTGTAACGGGGTTAATCCACATTAAATCTTTCGATATCCCAAATCCTTCCCGTGGCGTGGTATAGAAAATTTGGGGATAAGATTGCCAGTTTTTGGTTTTATTTACTCTTGTCACTTGACTGAGGTTAAAATTGCGAACTCCGTCACCGATAGCCAAAGGATTATTCTTGTATTCGACATGAATAAACCATCAAAGAACTAGAAGAATACATCTTTCTCAAAGTTTTCATTGATTAACTGTCTTTGTTGATAGGGTTTTTCTTACTGTGAATGATACTATATCTCAGATTTATTTATCTATTGGGCATTTATTATATATATATATATATATATATATATATATATATATATATATATAT